>VDFB02345254.1:0-10892 GCA_007258455.2 Sequoia sempervirens
CTTAAAAACACATTCCCTTTTGGTTAGTGATAGTGAAGAACATCAACTTGTTTGTGTGCTTTATCTTTGTCTTTTGACTTATCTTATTGCGCTCAGTCCAAGGACCTCTCGAGGATATTCGAATGAAGGATTTAGAGAGATAGGAATGGGGCAACGATCATTATTCTTTTGTCTGCTATGCTTGTTGGACGTTCTTGTAAAATAACTTGGCAAATACTTTCTTTGTTAGATATGTATAGAGGATGTTTTGGATGCCTTGTTGACTATTGCATTGATTGGTTATACCTCTTTGTGTTTTGGTCCAAGATGTTTGAAACTTCTAAAGTGCATCCTAGCAAGGTTTCTGTATGTTAGGTGTGAACAAGAATACTCCTATCTATTTATTAGGAGTCAAGTCCATCACACTAAGTACAATGCCTTCTTGGTCCTTTATGCCTTGATGCATCGTGCTTAGGCGATGATATCAAATATAAGTAAGTGACCCTTTAAAATCCCAATCCTTGATAAGCAAATCATCCATCTATCATCATGATTTCTCATTGTCATTTCTCATCATCGTCTCTCATAATGTTGGCTTGTTGGATCCTCTTGTCATCATCTAATTTCTTCATTTTCTGCACTAGCATCACAGCATGAATAGTTAATCATCATCACCAATTCATCCATCATGCATTCATCATGCATCCATCGTGCATTCATATCATCATCATAATATAGATCTGTTAGTCTAAGCATCTCATAAATCATACATTTGCATAATCATAGCATATCACCTCATCAATGTCATCCATCTCATATCATATAATCATTTAAGTTTAGATAACATATAGATTTGTTATTCTAAGCATCTTAAAAATCATCTCATTTTATCAAGCTATCCATAACCACCCATTTTGAACCTCTTTATCTAGATCGAATTCCCTCAAATTGAATCTTTTTCACCGATCTCTTGAGGGGCAATATACCAATGTACTTTTCTCGCTAGGGCATCCTAAAAAATCAATTTTTTGAATTTGATTATGTAGATACTTTTGAACCAATGCAACAAGTACATTTCTTCAAAGAGGGGCAAAATGTAGACATGCAAAATTAACATTCTACATTTGATCAGGTTCATTCATCAACTGAACTAGATTTCACATTAGGTTCACCTTCATTCATTTAGTAGGTAATTTCATTAATCTCCATTTCCTAAGGTCATTTAAAATCAAATAAACATTATCATCAACCTTTTAATAAATCAAACATCCATTTAAATAAAATCCTAAATCATATTCCATCATTTTATGATTTAAATAAATCAAATATCAAAGTCCTAAAAGTCAAACTCACCTAATCATCATTAAACTAACATAATCATCATCTATTTAATCTAACCCTGATTAAATGATAATCCTCACCACTTGCATTCTCTAGATTATGCCACTTGCACAAATAAATCAATTTTATTGATTTATTAAAAACCCTCATTTTCCCTCAACATGACAAGTTGATTTGTCTCTCCAACATTGCATTTATTGTTGTTTTTCTTGTCTCCCTCTCAAAATTTATTGCAAAATTTGAATTCAAATTCTCCCTCTCATGGGCACTCTTCCCAAATCTTGCACAACCATTGGCCTATCATCATTTGACAAATGGCCTCTCCTCATTGGTGGATCTTTAATCCCACATTCACCCTCTTGGCCAATCTCTCATCAAGAAAATCTATAAAAGAAGGCCTTCATTCTCATTCATGGATCCACAACTTTTATGCAAGGTTACTCTCTTAATTTGAGAACTCATCTTGCCCATCATCTCCATTGCATTTACATCATCTTGAGCTTTGATCAAGGGTTGGGAAAGGGTTACTAGCACATGTAACACCAATCCAATATGGAATACGTGATTATCTTGCTTTTGAAATGTCTTCTTGATGTTATTTTCATTACTTGTGGTATTTCTTTAGCATAGATATGTTATTTCATAGAGGTATTTGCAGATTTGTATGTTTTAGACTAACCTTTCTAATAAGTATTTGAAGTTGGTCTTACATGTAGATTTAGGCATTTAGCTATTATTCCTACAAATACCCATCATATTGCCCTTGGCCCATCATGATCCTCGCTATACCCATAAACATGTCAAGGAGTGAAGAAGCAATTCTGGAAAAACTCTTGTAAAACTATATGATACAAAAGGGTATTTATACTTCAATGTTGTTTGTCATTCCTGCAAAATAGTTGGTCATAAAGCAAAGGACTATAAGAATAATGCTAATGACTCTAAGGGCAAGAAGAATGGATATAAGGATAAAAAGGAAAATGGAAAGAAGAATGTTACTTGTTGTAAGTGCAGAAAATTGGAACAACCTAGCAGAAATAGTAGAAGAAAGAAGAACTATTATTCTGTGAAGAAGAATGATCAAACCTTTGTTTTGGAAGTAAAGGAAATGGAAAGAACTTGGAGAAAGGATTAATTATCTTTATCTATGTTGACCTCCAGTACATATACTCCCATCAATCTCCAGATAAAAGTAATGGCTGAGGGGGAGAAATCATCAAAAAATATAATAAAACCCCTTATTGGTACTTGTGTCATATCATGATAGAAGTATATTTAATGAGATAACAAGTTTAAGGTATTTTTTTTATGTGTGAAGAATGAGGTCTATAGATTTTGAAAGGATGAAGGTATACACTATTTTCAAGGTAATCTACCTACAAATTGAAACATTTATTACAAAATCATTTGAAATGGAAGGAATAATATTGGATAGTATTAAAAGAATATGTATTTTTTAAGAAGCATGTGAGGGAAGTTTGAAAGGGAATGAAAAGTTTTAGAATTTGAAGAAAGAAATAGTTGAAGTGAGCTCCAGAAATAGAACATCTAGATACATTTCAAAGGTATTTATGTTTGCACAATCTTTTACTTTTATTGATTTATTATTCAAAGATTGTGAATTGTGCGGATAAAGCTAGATTGAAGAGACATATGAGGAATGTGTCAGAAGAGTCTATTGGTGCATTCTCTTGCATCCCTTTGATAGTGTTTCCTATAGAAGATATCTATGCATTTGTTTTTTCTAAGATTAAAGAAATGTCATCAATTCAACTAAATATGTTTTGGGAAAATGAGTTGAAAGAGAATCATTATGCCTATACAGTATTAGTTGAGAAGAGGCTAGATGTTTGGAGGAAAGTTCCCTTTGTTTGAATTTGAGAAGTATATTCAAATAGTATTGAGCATAATTCATAATGAATCTTTATGAATTGATGAGGCACATTTGGTCACTAGAGAAGCAATTAGAGATGTAACTTGTCTATGTTCCTCTAGACCAGTTCCTAAGTTGAAGACTATGAATGAGAAAGAAATAATTGAGGTTAAAGGTGTGAGTTATAAAGGAAAGGAAACTAAATTGAGATCGATTGTTGATTTGGTATTGAGGTATGCTGCTATGGTCATTGGTCATAAAGTTTATATTTCTAGAAATGACTCTGCAATTTCTACTGTTGTGGTGAATTTTGTTGTTGACATGATATTAAGAGGTATGGAAAATGACTTGTGTGAGCAACTTCACATACATCTTTTGAAATAAGAATAATAAGAAGAATACTTTTTGGTATGGAAATTTAGTTGTTTTCCTACTCTTTTACTTTTGGAAAGAGTTACCGGTAATAGGAAGGATAGAATGGTCAAATGTAGAGCATATTGCCTATCAAATAAGGAATTTCATGATAAATATTGGTACTTTGGATGCATAAGAGTCTGACCTTGCTGCATTCTTTGGAACATTTCAGATGAGGATGAACAAAAGGTCTAGGTTTCCAGTAAGTAATGTGGAAAGATACTCTGGAAGCATAAATTTTCTTGTGTCTACATATTTATATCACATGGAAGTAGTTGAATCAAGGTTGGTTTGGATATTTGAATTGGATTATGAAGTTTCAAAGGCTCAAATTGATAACTATGGTAAAATTATCTTGAAAATCCCTAAGCATCTTGATGATGAAAGTTTCTCCAATAGCAAGACTGGAATAGGGAAGAAAAGGAAAAGTGTGGTAAAGATAATAGATGAGAGTAAGCTTGAATGTGAGCATGAAAGGATGAGTATTCAGAGAGATTTGAAATACTTGTAGAAGGTTATACTTGATGCTAATTTTGACTCATCTATTTCTATTCTAAAGAATCTTCATGGCATGATTAATTCTTTGAAGGATTACATCACTAGACTTATAGAGTTTGTTGGAACTAGGAATGAAGAAGAATTGAGTGATATCAAAGTAAAATGTGCAAATGCATACAATTGTGTAATGAAGGAATTGAAAATGTATAAGGTTGTGAACAAGAGGCACAAGAACTACTTTCCTTTTGTGTAGATTGGTCTAGCAATACATTGGATATGAGAAATGAAATAAGGTTGAGTCTAGGTCTCAGGCATATATATACAAGTTAGTAGAAGATAAAGATAATTAGAGGTGGTCCTACATTGTGAAACTTCAAGAAAAAAATTTCTCTCTACAGGATTGAAGAAAATATATCAAAAAGTATGTGGCACTCAAAGACATGATTAAATTCAGACATACTTCTTTTTCTAGTGCTCTTGGTTGTATTGGTGAAATATCAGAAATCATCTTAGTTCCAATACTTTAACGGATGGTATAGAGTCTCTAACTAAGCTTGAACTATTTTATAAGACTCTTGTAAGTGCTAAAGGTTCATGGGAAGAAGGTAAAGTGTCATGAAAGAATATTCGGGAGAGCCTTAGAGGTTCCTCCTTAGGTTAAATATATGTTCATATCTTTTGGCTACCTTTTTCGATTTACATTTTTATACCAGAACCCTTCCTTTGTCATTGATGTCAAAGGGGGAGAGATAAAGAGATAAAGAGATGGAGAGTTAGTGGAAAAACTATTTGTGAAGATCAGTTTTGATAGGGGGAGTAAGTCAGAACATTCAATTGTGGTATACTTGAAAATGTTTTTTTCATGCATGTTTCCATCAATGCCAAAGGGGGAGATTGTTGGAAGAATTGCAACATGTGCATGAAGGTTGGATGTTTGTGCTAGTTGTTTCTATGTTTTCATTGATGTCAACATGGTAATAACTACATGGTGTTGACTATATGGAAGTTTTCTTGGTTTACCAGAGGTTATTCTTTAAGGGTAATGCTCCTTTGTGATGGATTAGTATGTTGATATTTGAGTTCGAAAATCATCACAAGATCTAATGTGACTCTAAACTTCTAACCATTTTGTATTCACTTATTTAGACTAATTTATCTTGGATCTTGAGGCATTGTTTTGTCTATGAACTATAAGTTATCTCTGATAGAGTTCAACTTTGTATCCTAATATTGTTTTGTGTGTGGTGTACTATGTGGGAGACTCCATGTTTTACTAAGGTGAACATAATTATACTGTGGTTGAGCTGATAGTATCTTTACTGGTAGTATGATGGGAAATTAACATGTTCTCAGATCTAGAAGGTATTTGCATTAAGGATTATTTTATGGTTTTAATAATTGTGTTTCTTAGTCTTGGTTGACTAAGCAAATGCAATATATTATGAAGACTAATAACCAACTTGGCATAATGTGATACACATATAAAATGTTGAATCTTATATGGTGCAAACCTAATTGAAGAATAAGATATAATTACATATATATATATATATATAAGATGAAATATAGAAGAGATTAGCAATACAATTTGAAGAGAGTGAATAAGAAATACAAGAGATTGAGAAGAAGTGAATGCGACCAGAGGAGAAGATCAGAGCCTGAATGTTTTATCAATTGAGATCAGTGTAGTTTTATTGAGTGACTACTGTGTGATGTAGTACTTTATATTCTAAGCTTCAATGGAATTGGATCCTACATAGTGGAGGTGTATTCCATTAGTTCATTCTTTTGGCAATGAGCTACTATCATTGTATCTTGGCAATGAACCATATCTTTTTTACTCAGGCCGTGAGCCATTTTAAGGATAGTGAGTCCTGGAAGTGAGCCCCATAATATTTTGTATCTAGATATAATACATTATGAGTTAACCCTCACCATGGTTTTTCCCTCATTGGGCTTTCCACATAAAAATCTTGGTGTTATTGTGTGTGATTGCATTGAATTGCTTTTATGCTCTCTCCTATTGATTTAGTTAAAATAGTAATGATGATTAAGTGGATTTTATTATTGTTCTATGGAATACTAATTAACCCCCCTCTTAGTATTCTAGATGTTCAACACTTCTTTGGGTTTCCCTCATGTAAGAGATCTTAGGGGACACCTCCTTGCAGGTCTGTGGGCCTATAAGGTGCTTACTTCTTTGGGTTTCCCTCATGTAAGAAATCTTGGGGGATGCCTCCTTGTAGGTTTGTGGGCCTGTAAGGCACATACTTCATGGGGCTTCATTCATGTGAGGTACCTTGGGGGATACCTCCTTACAAATCTGTAGGCCTATAAGACACTTTCATCCTGTGGGATTTATCCATCATTTGTTTGCGGGGCTTCGGTGTACTTCATTCAAACTCTCCTTAGGTTAGAGGACCTGTGGAGTCATCTCTCCTGGAATTCTCATTCCTTTCTATCTTCTCCATTTCTTTCTCTTAAATTCTCTTTCTTCTCAATTATGCATACCAGATTGAAGATCTGCATCTTCTTCATCCTAAGTATATGCCCTTCCTCTCTTTGTTTTAGAATTTTTCAAGTGTGTTATTTCTTAATTTGGGGACAATGCATAGTGCTGAGACAACCTTCTATATCAAGGTCTCTTTCACTTTTCTGACTCAAATCCTCTTGTTTTTTCTGTGCTAACATTGTTGTTTGGTGCAGGTTTATATTGTCTAATGCATTTGTTTTGTAGGTCTTCAGCCTAGGGGCATGATTCCATGGTTTGAAGATTTATCTACTTCCTCTATAGTATCCTTTTGGAATATGATGTTATTTATGTTTAGTATATTTCCTTTAGCATGCATATTAGTGTAGATTCATATGCCTGCTAAAGTGGGGATAAAATTTAATGTCATAAAATTGTAGTCCTTGCAATTTCACATAAATTCTTGTATCCACTTTAGTGTCCAATCCCCTAGAAAATGTGTAGGCTCATTTTATCCCATTCATCAACCATTTTCCCCTCTCGGGATGCTTGAAAATCCCTTTTTCAGCAGCTAACTTTGTGCACTAGCTTTGTGTTCAACCTTGTGCTTTTATCATTCGTGTTGTTTTGTAGCATGATGTGTCCAAACACTAGCACACCATGTGGATGTCTACACACTGTGCTAGCTTCTTGCAATGTTTCAAAATTCAAATGATCATTTTCATGCATGTTTTCCACTTGTTAGCCTCTTTTGTCAGTGGTAATGACTCAGGTCATCTTGTAACTACTTAGGAAGCTTCTCTTTGCTTCTCTCTCTTTAAAATTCATCTTTTCAATTCACTAGTGCTTCTAGCTTCATCCCAACTTCTAGCTTCATTCCATTCTCTAGATTCACTCTACCTTCCTTCTATCATTGGCTCTAGCATTTCTCTCTTGTTATCTTGCTTGCACAACTTCATACAACTTGCTACAACAACACTCTCTAAAGCTCTCACAACACCCTTTGCAACACTCTTGAATCTTGCGTCTCTATCTCCCTCTCCTTGTTCTTGTGAGCATATTGGGATTCCATATCCTCTATCCATTGGACATTTACTTTGTGATACAAGTTTTCCTCCTTGATTGAGGATTGCATTTCTCACCTGCATTTTGTGATACAGGTTCTCCACCTTGAGAAGGGATTGATTTTATCACTCATACTTGGTGGTGTAGGTTCTACTTCTGAAGTGTTTTTTTCTTTCACCACACACTTTGTCCATTTCAATTACACTCTCTCTTTCTATCCAGTTGTCTGTGGAGGTGGAAACACCAAAATGGGGGTTTGACTGAGGAAAACCCTAATACATCCCAACACTTTCTCTAGATCTTATGCATGCAAGTATTGAATACATTCAAATACTAGAGGCTTCATTACTTGGATTTTTGTGAGAAGTTTCTCTCTTATTCTCTTACTTTATCATTTCTATTTCACTTTACTTCAATTCTATTACATTATGTTACTTTATTGCATTCTATAAGTTCTTAGCAAGCTTATTGTTAGTAGTCACTCAGCTATTTTCTATGATAAACTTGCTTTCTAGTTTCTACATATGCTAGCACACCAAAGAGATGACAACATACCACACTGTTGTCCCAAGCCCATGCTTTCATCCTTTCGCCAAGAGCTTCTCAACTTTTCTAGAAATTGTTTGTGACTTGCTCTTTTAGATTCTAGAACTCTCACCACTATTCCTTGAGGTAGTTTAGGGTAGTTTTCCCTGTGAGGCTCTCTAAATGAAGATAAATCATGAGTATTGAATCCCCTTCTCTAAAAAATGGCCATTTGGATGCATAAATTCATAAGTACATTATGTGGGATTACCCTCCTAGGTTTAGTAGAGCCTGAAGTGCAAGGGAGAAAAGTGTAGAATCTATCTCTCGTTAATTGGTCACTAATATTGAAGTTTTTATGCATAAATATAAGGACTAACTATCTTTTAGAGGATTTTTAAGGTTTAACTAGAAAAAAAACTAAAAAAAGGAATAGAATTTGAGGAAACATTTACTCTGGTGGAAAGGATGGAAGCTATGAAAACACTTTTGGTATTTTCAACATACAAGGGCTTTAAAGTTTATCAGATGGATGTGAAGTTTGCTTTTCTAATTGATGAATTCAAAGAAGAGGTTTACATGGAATAACTAGAAGGATTTTAGTTGTTAGATCAACTAGATATGGTTTGTAAATTGAAAAGGAATTATATGGATTGAAGCAAGCTCCCAGACCTTGGTATGCAAGATTGGATAGATACTTGATACAACAAGGATTTAGTAAAGGCACCACATATAGTAATATTTACTTCAAATTGAGGAAGAAAAAATCTTGATAGTGGTTATGTATGTGGATGATATTATCTTTGGAGGAAATGAAGCTATGTGTAAGAAATTTTCATAAGAGATACATAAAGAGTTTGAGATATCAATGTTTGGGGAGATGAATTTCTTCCTTGGGCTACAAATCAATCAAATAGATAAAGGGATTTTCATTTCAAAGAAAAATTATGTCAAAGATATGTTGAAGAAGTTTGGAATGGAAGACTCCAAACTAGTATGCACTCCCATGTTGACTAGTTACAAATTGAGCAAGGATAATGATTCACCTAAGGCTAATAAGAGAAAGTACACATACATGATTGATGGACTATTAGATTTAACAACTACTAGATTGAATATCATGCACACAATTTGTCTTGTGGCTATATTTCAAGAAGATCCTAAAGAAACAGATGTTGTAGCTGTGAAAAGGATATTCAAATATTTAAAAGGCACTCTAGATTAAGGATTGTGGTATTCTAAGGATACTAATTTCACTTTAAGTGCTCATACATATGTAAATCGGGCTGGTTGTGTTGATGATAGGAAAAGTACAAGTGACTATGGTACATTCTTTCTTGGATTTATATTGGTATCATGGTTAAGTAAGAAGCAAGATTCAGTTTCTTTATGTATTGCAAAGGCTGGGTATAATGTAGTAGTATCTTAATACACACAAGTTTTGTGTATGAGACATATATTGAAGGATATCAGAGTAGTGTATGATGAGCCCATATCTATCTTTTATGATAATACAAGTGCAATTAAAATTTTGAAGAATCTAGTGATGCGCTCAAGGACAAAGCATATATCAATCAAGTATCACTTTCTAAGAGAAGGTTATGGAGAATGAGGTGAAGCTTGAATATGTACCTAGAAAGAATCAAATTGTTGACATATTCACTAAGGCTCCTCCTAAGGATATTTTTTTGTATATTCAGCAGAATTTGTGGGTTATTGCTACCTCTTAGGGAAAGTAGGTAGTGTCATTATTGCAGTAAGGAATATTGTCATTATGCAGTATTGTTGATCTAGTTCGGTGTAATCCTAAGGGGGAGTATTCAAAGAAAGTATCTTGGTTTATTTTAAAAGGGTAAGAACAATATAAAATATTTTATAGTTTGCCATTGATGTCAAAGGGGGAGAAAGAATCATGTGAAAAATTTTATCTACTCATGGGGGAGAAAGGAAATAAAATCATGATAAAGTGAATTAAGAGATGTTATGTTGTCTTTGATTGTTTCCCACATCATGTATTTCCATCAATGACAAAGGGGGAGATTGTTGCAAGTATGAAGATGTTGTCATTGATGTCAACTATGTGTTGATGAAGGTTGTGCATGCATAGTTGAGATATTGATGAAGTATTGTGAGTGCATGGAGCTATATTTTTTGTTGCAATGTCTGGAGATGTGTTGAAATAGTGTAATGTGCTATAGTCAATGAAAATGGATGCTCCCCACCTTTGAGGCATAAACATAAAGATAGGGTTCCTATTTCACACTTGCTACACTCAAGGAAACCTTAGAGATCTTAATCCAATGATTAGTGGAGAGAGAGATATGACAATAAGGTATCCTAGGATATGATTTCATATTACAAGAGGGGTTCACCACCATGTTTAGACTTGGAAAGACAATGCAACAAAAGATGAAATGGAAAACCCTAGTTTGATGAAACACTTTAATGAATGACCTAGAAATGACCATGAAACAAAACATAATTTAGCTACAAAACTAAAAGTGTGCACCTAGACTTTGTAGAGAGATGGAATGAAGCTTTGAAATCTTGAAATTATTGCTTTTTACGCCCAGTGGGACTCATTTTCCATTCTGGGTGAATCAATCCCAGATCAAGGTTTCTGTACAAGAACAAGTTTCTCAAAAAAGGGTATCCAAAAATGTAAAAATCTTAAAACTGATCAAAAATGGAACTCATTCACCAATCTTGGAAAATGAGTCCACTTAC
>VDFB02345255.1:0-65140 GCA_007258455.2 Sequoia sempervirens
AAAAAACTAGCTATTTAGTGGTTGCTACCCAGGCTATAGGTTGCCACCCAATTGGAAACTAAAAAAATGGCTTTGAGGTTGCCAACCAATGAACTAGCTATTTTTTAGCTACCACTCAAGTAGAAACACTATGATTCCATCATTGGTTATAAGGAAACCATTTGATTAGATGAAAAGCTAGTTGATACCCAAAGTAATGGCAAGGCTTAGTCATCATAAGGTCTGTCAAGATTTGAGGATAAAAAATAAAATGAGTGAGAGTGAATAATGTATCTAATATGTGCCCTCTTTAAAGCGAGCAGTGAAAGATATTCCAATAAAAAATATTCAATAATTTTAACTTGGATGATGGTTAAGGAAAAAATTAAAAAGAAGAGAGACACCAATGATCTAGTGAGAGGAGAGGAGGAAAGTGATGAAAAAGGGGAACATCTAGGTTATTTCCCCAAGAGAGTATAAAATATATGATGGTGGTCATGGATCATATAAGGATGAAACACTAAGTACCAATAGGATATGATGCACTTAGGAGAGAACAAGGAATAGGAAAACACAAGGCTCAACAAAGGAAATCATAAAATATCAAATAGTGTAAGAAAGGGTAATGAAGAAGGATATCAAGGACATAATTGAGAACATATTAGGCTATGAAAACATAGTTACTCCTAATAGTAATATATATGGTAACCACATGGATCATCATTCTGTATCTTGACATAGTGAGACGAGAGACATAATTAGCATCATAAAGGGGAAGGAAAATGTAAACAAGATGAAAAAGGAAAAATAAATGAAAAGGAGTGGTACACACAAGAAAATTGGTACTCAAGATAGGGAAAAGGAAACAAGGAGAAATGAAAAGGAAAGAAGGATATAAGGGAATGTAAAACATGCAAATAATTAAAAATAAGAAACAAAAAGAAGGAAAGGAGAGCAAAAATTGGAAATAAAAAAGAAGATGGAAATTGAAAATGGAACACAACATGGAAGAGAAAGAAAATTACAAGTCCTCAAGTAGATAGTTAGGATGCTAACTAGATCAATAGGTTATAGTGATGCGGTCCTTGGTTGATGCAATAGGGAAACTATGAAGCTTTCTTGCTTCTATCTTAATGTGTAGTTTTTTGTGTCAAGTGTGAAGTAGAAAACTGTGTAATGGAATAGGGTGTGTAATAAGGAAATAGGTACTTGTGGAGAGTGTATTTCCATGAATTTATTTTAAATTTTATTAATATGGCTCTTGTATTTTGATAGATAATGTTAAGATTTGATGTGCTATTCATCTTACATACCCTAATTTTTAATTGTTCATACATGATTAATGATATATGCATCTCTAAAGTTCATGGAGTGGGAAAATGGGACAACCATATGAGGGTGGGGAAACATGTAATTATTTTATTATTCTATATAGCCCAACTCAAGAATTTATTGTTTATAATGAAGTATTAGATAGGGGGCTACATAATAGACTTATAATTAGCAAAGCATAGGATGTAACTAGTGCTTAATGGATGGGTTCTTGGGAGTTACATATGCCAACTTGCATAAGGGTTTAGTCAAAGATGTGTGTGGGGCGAGTTACATTCTAATTTGGATGATACTCTCTTGAGTGGGTAATGATAATTCATACCATGACATTTTGGTACCCTGTTTAGGTCAACATTATTAACTTTTGGTAGTTTTTTGGGCCTGCACGTGTCTATATATTGAGGGTTTGAGATGGAGGAATTACACATTATTTTCTATAGGGTTATGTTGTATATTTTCCTCCAAGATTTAAGAACATTAATATCCTATTTCTCCTAATTGAGAACTAGACTTAAGAACATATTATAATGACTAATTATTGTTAAATATTGGGTGGGCTATGGAGACCTGATTTTCCTAAATTTTTTTCACTACCTGCTATATACATGTAATTATTATATCAATATCATTATTTATTTTCTAAGTTTCATTTATATGCTAAAATATTTTTAAAATTCATGTATATTGGTTAGTGTCATATTCTCCTTGAAGGGTTAATGTGGAAATACCTACATGCGTAATAATTATTTTATGTTTTTAGTTTGATTACTAACAAGTTTGTTGGTGGGTGATCCCATAATAGTGTGTTCACTTTTTGGCCAAAGTGGGAGGGACATTAAAATCAATATTTTTAACCAAATTTTTAAACTTTCTTATACCTATAGCAACAAAACCATTAAAAAATTGAATATGATGTGAACCAATGATTTTTGAGGTTTTGTGTGTAGATTTTAAATGTATCTTTAAAATAAATCTAAGAAACAGTTTGTGGATTTTTACGTAACTTTTAATAAATTTTTGTAGTTAATAGTATTTTTAAAAATTAACATTTATACCATACCACATAATTCTTTATAAAAAGGATAAAATTATAATTTTTTAAACATGTAGATTCATAACTCCAATATCTAATGCACATATATCTTTTCATAATTTTTTATCAAGCATATGTTTTTATATTAATTTTGAAGTGACATTAATTATAATTTAGACATAGGTTTATACCATATAGCATAATTTTGTTGTATGTATCCAAATTAATTTTATTTTTGTTGAAACACGGACACCAATTTACCTAGTGCACAAATATTTTTCATAATTTTCAAAATCTATTTTACTATTTTTCTATTTGTGTAGAATGTTCAAAGACCTTAACAAATGTTGAAAAAGCTATGTTCACTAAAAAATAGAAAATAAATATAACAATTTTAAATTAAATATATTAAAAGTTATACTTGTTGGAAAGCTTATTTCTAGTGCTATGATCCTACAGATTATCTTGTCATTTTGATTCCATTTGAAGGTCCAATTGAAGGTTTGAAACTAAAATTTTTGAGGAAAATTTGAGACATATAGTGTGAGAAGCCATCCAAGGACGTTTTTTTGAAGGTCCTTTGAATAAAGGCATCTTCAAGTAAATGTGGGACCTTCATTCATGGATGCCTTCATTTGAATATCCTTTTGGCTACCCAAAATGTTTTAAATTTTTTTATATTGAAAGACCTTTGAACAAAGGTCCTCTAGTTGAAATAATGCCTTCATTTGAAGGTATTATTTTGTTGTTTGCAAATCAATAAAATAATGCCTTCAAATGAAGGCAATATTTGAATGAAGAAATCCTTTATTCAAATCTATTTTTTGTAAAACGTTCATTTACAAAGATTCCTTCATTCAAATAAATTTTTTTGAACGAAGATGTTTCCTACTTTTTAGTCCCATTAAAATTGAAAAATCTAATTTCCCAAATTTGGTGCTCATTGTTGTGGGTTCACCCTAGTACTTTTCCTAATATATAGAAGGGAATAGGAAAATATGCAAGGATTGAGAAATATAAAGAGAGAGGGATATGTTGAGGTAGAGTCTTGTAGTCAAGCCATGGATACTAGAGAAAGAGGAGAAGGAGGTATCCTATCTCAATTCTAAACCTAGAGTGATTCATGTGTTACAATAGTTTCCTATTTAATTGCAGTCCTCGTGTATGCATATTAGATCTCCAAACATCTTGGAGTGGGTACTTGAATGGGAATATAGGTGGTTGAGAGATTAATATTTTATTACTACGCTTTTAACTTACAAATATTAGTTGTAGTGGTACTAGAAAGGGTCTTGGAAAATGATGGTGGTGGTTACAATTTGATTTGAATTCATTTACACCGCTTTTCTATTCCTTGGCACTAGGAGAGAGAGTGGAGAATATTTATATATTAGGGGGGATCAATAGTGTGTAGTAGATTGTAAAATGAAGTGCTAATTTTAGGGATGTGTGGCCACTCTTGACATGGGTAAAATATTATTGGGAGTTATATTTTCTATTCATGGATGCATTGATTCATCACAGGAGGGCATTAGGTTTCTACCATAGAATGGTTTTAGGATGTTATGGAACTTCTATAATCCATTGGTGGTTTCCTTTCAACTCTTTTTATATATTTTATGTATTGGACAAAGGTTTTATGGGTGATTTATAGGTACATAGTGTAGTAACAAAAAAGTAAGCTTTTTTCCTTACTTGGTTTGATAATTGACATTAAAACTAAATTAGTGATGTCTTGTAGTGGTGTTGTAATGTGTTGTACACATTCACACTATTCTAGGACCATTATTTGACTAAACCATGCCTTAATTGATCCTTTGCAAAGGTGTTGTAAAGTGTTTTAACACACTTTCACACTTTTCTAGGATGTATTTGCTTAATTAAGCCATATGGGCCCCTTTCTGAATAAGATGTACATAACGTGTACCTTGTTTAAGTGTTGTAAAGTGTTATAAGGAAATTTCACACTTATCTAGGTGGTAATTAGTTAATTGTGGGTAGTTGGAGTAATTAACC
Source organism: Sequoia sempervirens (assembly GCA_007258455.2). Classification (NCBI taxonomy): domain Eukaryota; kingdom Viridiplantae; phylum Streptophyta; class Pinopsida; order Cupressales; family Cupressaceae; genus Sequoia; species Sequoia sempervirens. The sequence continues at coordinate 4,361 of VDFB02345255.1, forward strand.
CCCTTTAATTCAAATTTAAGCCCTAATTTTGACACCTCCCGAAGATCTATCCCGACAATCATAACTTAATTAACAAAATATTTCATTGGGAAAAGTTTGGTCCTAGAAAAGTGTGCTAGGATCCATTCTCCCTAGATGGAGAAAGGGTCCTCACTTAATAGGACCCCTCTTTTTTAGTTGAATTGGAATGGGTTTTTAGCTCTCTTTCAATCCCTCGGGGTTAGGTCTTGGTAAACTGAGCTAGGACCTATTCGCCCAAGGTGGCGAATGGGTCCTCCCTTAATGAGACCCCCTTTTTGAATTTCATTTTGGTAGGAATTTAATAATGTTTCTTTCCAAATTTGGTGTTGGCCTAAATTCTTTGAATTTCGGGGTTAATCTCCTAATTTAGTATAAATAAGGGGTTAATTCACATTTTTTTTCCTAACAAGACCGAGCAAGTTTATGAAGCAATCCTAGCACTTTCAAGTATTCAAGCATTATAGAAAATTGGAGTTCACAAGAGAAAATTTCAAGAACATTCATAAGGCATTTCAAGGTAGTCAAGAGTTTATTGCAACAACTCAAGATCATATCATCATGACAAGGGTTTGAAGCATTCATTCATGTTGTTGAGATATGATTGTGAGTGTAGCATTGAAGATCTACTTGCAACCATTGTTCACATCGCTTTCAAGGATCCAAAATCTACATTCTTCATGGCCACTACATATTATTTTGCAGATTTGTTTCACAAGACATAATCCAAGGTGACATCAATTACATTATTTCGTATTCATGCTTCATTTCATTCATTTCATCATTTGGTTTGATTACCTACAAGGGGTTTGAATGAGGAAAACCCCATTCACTAACAAACAAGTTTTTCTACCCTTGAGTATGTGATTATATATTTACAGGCTGAAGAGCAAGATTTGGAGCAAAATTTTCAAAGTTGCAAAGTTGCAAAAGTTGTCATTCAAAGTGCAAAATCAAATAAGTGAGGCTACATAATTGCATAAAAACTTCCAAAACTTGATAACAGGGAATTTGAGAGTGTAGACATCAAGGAACATGACCTTGAAATCAATTTTATGAAACCCTAAAAGGACCCATTCGCCACTGAAGGCGAATGAGTCCTTTGTAGCTCAAAAACAACAACTTTTTGGCCAGGTACATAGATTTTATGCTCTAAAATATTCCCCCATAGTTGCTATAATAGTTAGGTAGGATTTCTGATTGTTATTCGCATCTTATTTTACATAGTTTGAGTGTTTAGGGTCTTAGAAAAATTAGTGTTAGATCCTCAAGTTCATGCATTTGGGTCTACCCTATTTTCCCCTTATTCATCTTTGGTGAACCCGACATATTCAACATTGCATTTTTTTGATTTTTGGAGTCTCTCAGTGCATATTAAGTTAAATCTTGCATTCATTTGAATTTAGATTGGCATTGAATTAAGATCTCATTTAGGGTTTCTTGTTTTGAAATCTTCCATACCATATAGGGTTTAAATTCAAATGCATTATTTTGCATCTCTCTAAATCTAAAAATTACAAAAAAAAATCAATCATTTTTCATCTCATTTATATCTCATACAATTTCATTTGAAAATAAAAACAAAATTGCATTTCAATTTAGACCTTGCATTTCATCTTTTCATTGCATTTTTACACTAAATTTCTAGAAAATCTAAAGCTAAAGCTCACTGTCTCAAACTTGGAACTAAAAGATATAACTGAGAACTTGCAAATCATTAAAAATAGTTTAAAAATACCTAACTAGGACCCATTCACCTTTACTAGTGAATAAGTCCTTGATCAGGTCTAATCTAAACCTTTTGGCAACTAAAAAAGCATCAAAATTCACTCTAAAATCCACATAAACATCTCAGAAACATCTAACCACGACCCATTCGCCCTTACTAGTGAATGAGTCCCTATTAGCTACTGATTTGCATTCTCAGGACATTAAAATTTTAGTTTTTAGCTTCTATTTGGTGCTCTTACCTTTCTTTTTTAGTTTCCCGATTTGCTGTTTCATCAATTTCATTGCATTTAGCTTAAATTGATTCATTTTAGTGCATTGTTAAAAGTTCAAAATTGCATCAAAATATTTCAATTTTAGCTTATTGCATTGTGTAATTAGTAAATTGCATTGCTTAGACTCTGAAAATTTCATTTCATTCTAGGTCATCTCATGGCATCAATGTTAGTATCCATCTTTTCCAAGTTTGCAAAGAAAAAGTTAGGAAATAAGCATGTAAGTCATTCATTCAATACATTTCCTAGTTATGAGAATCTCTTAGTGCAAGAGAGTGAAATGTTGATGCTTTTCATAAACCTACACTCCCTCTTATCTCTCCTATTTGTGGTAATGATGCGATAGAAGAGGATACAATCATAGATAGCCATGAAGATCATAGTTGTTCTTCTCCCAATACCTCTCCAATTAGTGACAAAGGTATCTTGGTGAAAGAAGATGCAATCGTTGAGAATCATGAAAGGATTGCTTGCCCTTCTCCTCCTACCCCTTGGGAAGATATTATAACATAAGAAGATGAGATCATTTCCACTACTTTACTTAGTCTACATTCCTCTCCTAACACCTCCCCTACTTGTGAGAATTCTTTAGTGAAAGAGGATACAATAGTGAACGATCATGGAAATCACATTTATGAGGAGGATATGTTGGTGTTAAGATATCCAATGATTGAAAGCTATGTCAATCCTACCTCTCCTACTTAGGAAGACATTATAGGACATGGGATGTAGTTGTAGATAACCATGACAATAAAATTTATCCTTCTCCTAATATCTCTTCTACATACAAAGAAGATAGTTTGGTGTTACACTTATTACCAGTCATGAGAATCTTGTTTCTTCCTTTCCTAACACCCCTACCATTTGGGAAGATCTATTTGAACAAAAAATTCCAATCATTAGTAAGCATGAAACTCGTAGTTTTTCTTCTCTTGAGGCCTCCCCTATTTGTGATGAAGTTACTTTACAAAATCTAACCATGGAATGTGATGAACATCTTAAAAGCTACCCTACTAGGGTAGATATTATGGCACAAGAGAATGAGGCCTTAGAGAAACAAGATGAAATCATGGAGAATCATAACAATCTAATTTGGTCTTCTCCTAATATTTATCCTATTTATGACAAAGATACTTTTGTGTTAAAAGATACAATTGATGAGAGTTGTGAGAATCCTCTTTGCCTCTCTTCCCCTAGAGAAAACATTGTTGAACAAGAGAATTCCATCATTGATAAGTGAGAAAATTCAACCATTGAGGAGTCCCCTACTTGTGATGAAGTCATTTTAGAAGAACCAACCTATGAATGTCATGAACATCTAGTTTGTATCTCTCCTAACAACTTTCCTACTAGGGAAGATATCATGGTGGAAGAAAATGAGAACATTGACACATGTATTTCAAACAATAATAATGAGGCTTCTTTAGATGAAGCTGATGAAGTGACATTAGACTCCCCTTTGCTAAGAGATCATGAAAATAAGGACACGTGTGTTGAGGTTATGAACATTAGAACTCCTGCGAGACCTCTAATTATTGAACCAACTAAGCCTCAACTTATCATTTATCCACCCTTACAAAAACCACAAGTTCAAAATCAACCCAAGCTTATCTTAGAACCACCTAAAAGGAAACTCGATAATGATAATGTCTCACAAAAACCAAGTTACAATCACATTTGTCACATATATAACAAGATGTATACAATCAAGACTGATCCTGAACCCCAAAGTTGTTTGCATGTCGAGAAAGAAAAAAAAAGCTTATTGAAGAGGTCACAAAATTATTGGAAGATGCTTTGAGTTCCTTTGACTTTATACCTAGACATCCATGGGCGAGTACAAGATCATAACAAAAGAGTCTACAAAGGGAAACGAAAAAGCAATAATGCCAATACAAAATTCAAAAGCATCCACTTCAACCAGTTTAAAAGAAAAGACAACATACACGACAAACCTTGATGTCAAAGTTGATTGTGAGTAGCCTTTGAATCCAAAACAAATGAAAAATCTTTATGGAAAAGGTTACAAACTTCTGAAAAAAAATGGGTATAGTGGAAAAGGATGTGGTGCTAGAGAACAAAGTAACTATGTCCCTATAAAGCCTAACACACAAGAAACAACTCATGGTTTTGGTCATTGTCCTTTGATAGAAATCAAACCATAAAAAATACATTCACTTAATATCAATAACCTTACAAAAGATTCTTCCAAGACAAGTTTAACTAAGTTGGTGCATCTTGAATTGATAGATACTACATGTGGGAATATCTCATTACATAGGCATCAAGTCCATACTTTTTCTACTCATTATAATCAATAACAATAGTTGTTGCTCCTTGCCATGTAATAGTTGTAGAATCATAAGATACTCACTATTGCATATTTTACATTAATTGCAAATCATTTCCTTTTGGCAAGGAGCAGTATATAATCATCCATTCTAGGCTCATCCTTGTCTCACACTAAATGTGGGAAAGGGGTTAGGTAGCCTTGTCTTCACATGTCATTTTTTGATTGTCTCTTTTGTCTAATTGACCGTCTTCCATGTATATGTAAGAGCAAGCTTGGGATGTGGATGAAATGCCTTAAGTTGGCTTGCATGTGACATACTTTTCTTTCTAGATTCAACATTGTATTCTTGGGGGCAATCCTTCCTTCCTATTTCATGATGTAGCTTATTTAAGAAACATATGACTTGGCATAGAGTTTTCCGAGGAAAGCTCTCATGTCCGAGGACAAAAACATTGGCTACTTTAAAGAAATTACTCATAGTAATGGTGTAGCAATTTCTTTAAAGTGGGGGCATACACCGATGACATATTTTGGAAAAAATTTATGGCGTAATTTTCCTTTTTTTCTTGTGATGTGTCCTCTTCTTGGTGGTGTCATTGGGTTTGATGCCATCCAAGAGTGTACAATCTACTATCATGGCATGATGCGAATGAGGCATCCCATGGGCGACAATCTGACACTTTTGACTTGTCCTCTCTTGGAGACATTAGGCACAATTCTCCTGAAGATCTTTACATGAACAAAGCAAAATCCCCTTTAACAAAATTTTTACATGATATTCAAAAGCATTTACATTATGGTGCCTTATTAAAGTTATCAGGAGGATAGCTTTGGTATGGTTAGTATGATGGGAAGCCAATACATTGGCAGTACTTTCTCATTATACTATGGGAAGCCGACACATTGGCATACGTTTCTCACTAAACCACTTCTTTGGGACAACTCACCTAGTGGACAGACTGAGGTTCCACTACCCCAAAGTGAGTAGCATATGTTATGGACAAACAACCCCGTTTCACATCATGTTGAAATGGTTGTGCTTGATCCTTTGTTTTTGTTTATTTTTCTTAGCCTTTGATAGGGTATGATCATGTATCTTGGTTATTGTTGCATATTTAAGTGTCTTGAATGTCTACTTTAGTGTGAGCTTGACATGGGGTCATCCTCTCACTAAAGTAAGGGAAAAATGTAGTAACAAAAAAAGTAAGCCTTTTTCCTTACTTGGTTTGATAATTGACATTAAAACTAAATTAGTGATGTCTTGGAGTGATGTTGTAATGTGTTGTACACATTCACACTATTCTAGGACCATTATTTGACTAAAACATGCCTTAATTGATCCTTTGCAAAGGTGTTGTAAAGTGTTGTAACACACTTTCACACTTTTCTAGGATGTATTTGCTTAATTAAGCTTTATGGGCCCCTTTCTGAATAAAATGTACATAATGTGTACCTATTTTAAGTGCTGTAAAGTGTTATAAAGAAATTTCACACTTATCTAGGAGGTCATTAGTTAATTGAGGGTAATTGAAGTAATTAACCCCCTTTAATTCAAATTTAAGCCTTAATTTAGACACCTCCCAAAGATCTATTCCAAAAATCATAATTTAATAAAAAAATATTTGATTGGGAAAAGTTTGGTCTTGGAAAAGTGTGCCAGGACCCATTCTCCCTAGATGGAGAAAGGGTCCTCCCTTAACAGGACCCCCCTTTTTCAGTTGATCTGGAATGGGTTTTTAGCCCTCTTTCAATCCCTCAGGGTTAGGTCCTAGAAAACTGAGCTAGGACCCATTCACCCAAGGTGGCGAATGGGTAATCCCTTAATGAGACTCCCCTTTTTGAATTTCATTCTAGTGGGAATTTAGTAATGTTTCTTTCCAGATCTGGTGTTGGCCATAATTCTTTGAATTTCAGGGTTAATCTCCTAATTTAGTATAAATAAAGGGGTTAATTCACATTGTTTCTCCTAACAAGACCTAGCAAGTTTATGAAGCAATCCTAACACTTTCAAGTATTCAAGCATTATAGAAAATTGGAGTTCACAAGAGCATTTCAAGAGCATTCATAAGGCATTTCAAGGCAAATTTAGAGATTTTATTGTAGCAATTCAAGATCATATCATCATGACAAGGGTTTGAAGCATTCATTCATGTTGTTGAGCTAAGATTGTGAGTGTAGCATTGAAGATCTACTTGTAACCATTGTTCACATGACTTTCAAGGATCCAAGATCTACATTCTTCATGGCCAGTACATGTTAGTTTGCAGATTTGTTTCACAAGACATAATCCAAGGTGACATCAATTACATTATTTCATATTCATGCTTCATTTCATCATTTGGTTTGATTACCTACAAGGGGCTTGACTAAGGAAAACCCCCATTCACTAACAAACAACAAGTTTTTCTGCCCTTGAGTATGTGATTACATATTTATAGGTCGAAGAGCAAGATTTGGAACAAAATTGTCAAAGTTGCAAAAGTTGTCATTCAAAGTACAAAATCAAATAAGTGAGGCTACAAAATTGCATACAGACTTCCAGAACTTGATATTAGGGATTTTGAGAGTGTAGACATCAAGGAATAGGACCCTGAAATTAGTTTTCCAAAACCCTAAAAGGACCCATTCACCATTGAAGGCGAATGAGTCCTCTGTAGCTCAAAAACAACTTTTTGGCTAGGTACTCAAATTTTTATGCTCTAAAAACTTCCTCCATAGTTGCTATAATAGTTAGTTAGCATTCTTAATTTTTATTGGCATCTTATTTTACATAATTTGAGTGTTTAGGGTCTTAGAAAAATTAGTGGTAGTGTAACGCCCCGTCGTGCGAACCCCAAAGGACAAATGAACAATAATTACTGCACATTTTTTTTTTTTAAAAGTAAAACTAACATACATGAAATGCACAATAAGTTATGACATGAAAATTCATTTAAACAAACCCAATATCACTTACGTCCCTTGGGGTACACGAGGATACATTACGAAACTTAATTCCATACCTCAATGATAAAGTATGAAAGCCAAATTTAATCCATGACAAAGCATACATATAAACCATCAATAAGAAACCATTCACTTAAATAAATACAACACTTTGAATAACATCTGATATGGATCCATATCCACACAAGGTTTACCAATGATAAAATAATACATCACATCCTTTTCATTACTTTACACTATTCAAGTCTTACAATGATACAAACATGTTTCCCAATATGGGCGGGAACCGCATGACAAGATAGAATGATACAATCTCTGGAGTCACCGCAACAGAACCAATCCACACCTCTCGATCCTCGATTGGGGACCCAATGGGGTGCATAGCACATTCCACCTGACCATGTGGGTCCGAAGACCCACCCCCCATGCTAAGGAGCTGACAAGAAAGGGACCTCAACCAAGAACATCCAACAGGGAACCACAAGACTCAACGTCATACAAAAGTATCATAAAACTCAAGGATTACAATGACATAATCAACAACATTCATGAGTCAACATAATAACTTAAAGTCATAAATCTCATCACATTAACCAAAGCAATAACTAGTAAACAAGTAACCAAAGGTTGATCATGAAACATTTCCAAATCAAACTGAAATAATAAACATAATACAATTCTAGAGGCAATAAGGAAGCAAGACAAATGGGTGTCAAATGGAGAGTGTCATCGCATAGCTCTCATGGGGATCTCCTGGCCCTTCCTCCAACTTGAGGCCCTGGCACCCATCTATGGATCTCCTGGTTCTTCCTCCTACTTGAGGCACTGACACCATAGGGTAGCTCATGCGAACACGATTCCAAAGGCAACATGAAACAAGGCACAAGGGTGTCTAGTGGAGAGTGTCATCACATAGCTCTCATGGGATCTCTTGGCCCTTCCTCCAACTTGAGGCACCGAAACCCATCTATGGATCTCCTGGCCCTTCCTCCTACTTGAGGCACTGACACCATAGGGTAGCTAATGCGGAGCCAATAACCTCTCATGGGGACAAGGTTACAACTTTTCCGACCATAGCCTTCTTAGTCTATCATTAGTCTATGATAGCCCTAATGCATAGACGAGGCATCCAATATTTATTATCTTTTGTGTTTTACTACCCATCCCCCCTAAATTCTTTTTTTAGGTTATCACTTGTTTAACTACTCTTACGTGGGTTCTCTTGTGCACTTCCTCTTACCCGAGGCGCCGGCCCCCATGAAGAGCCACTCTCCCTAGAGACCCAACAAACATCAACAAAAATCCAAGGGTTGTACAACATAAAAAGAACATAAGATCACAACAGAGAAACATGCGAGGCATTACCCATCTCACTATAAACACATAATCAAAGTCTCAACAATTCTCGTACAACCCTTTCAAAATCCTGATACCAAAACACTTGCCACTTCAAGGGCATATAAAAGGAGAAACATTGACCAACAATAAAAACAAGCCTCTGGAAGACTCTCAAAAAGTTTATACTAGGGTTTCCCCATCAAAGAGCTGACAACAATAATTGCAAGACCTCAAAGAACTATTTTCAATTCAAATATAATGAGTGAATACATCAAGACAAGATCAACAACTCCATTCAAACTACATCAACAACTTCGATACGAACAAAATCAGAAATCCAAGGGAGACCTCTATTTCCTCCTCTCAGGATACCCATTACTCAAAGAACTTTCAATTCGACTCATTAACAACTCAATCAGATACATCAACCATGACAATGATAACATTAACCGATTTACTACTCAACTCAAAAGACACCCAATAAATCAACATGAACAACCAAACCATAATATTCCTAAGCAAACAATAACCATTACAAGAAGAGTTCAACTTGCATAATAGCACCCCATTTAACCAACTTCGCCCAAACTCCTATACTAAACACATTATTTAAAACATACCCAAAGTAAATTAACACACCATTTGATAAACAATTATATAAGAGGTCAACATTTAAAAAATAAACTAATTCCATCAACAAGACGTTACTACACATGTTTTCTTCATAACTATAACTATATCATTTCCATAATATTCTAATGTTTACCAATTCTCATTATTTAATATAATCATTTAGTTTTAGAACCAAAGTGAACGTTCTACTCTAACGTTTGAAGTTTTCAAGAATATGAATAGATGGTGTCGTAACATTCGTATATTGATCTTTTCAAAAGATATAATCATTCATTCCATGTAAGTATGCAAGCAATAGTTTAAAGAAGGTTTAACCCATGCATGAAGTATATACATATATATGTGATTGCTTCTCTTATAATTATAAGCTATCTTTTGATTAAGGTCAAATGATTTCATAAGGTAATTTTCTACTAATTATTGTATGGAAACTAAATTGTCAAAAAGAGAAAATTGAATATAAGAAATTTAGTTAGATTGAATTAAGAATAGTCAAAGACTAAGATTTAACTCAAGCCTAAAGATAGGAAGATAATAAGATTCCTATCCTATAACCTTTCAATTTATATTCTATAGTTAACTTAACATTTTCTTTCTAGACCACTAACTTTTCTAATAGAATTTAATTTCATATAACAAAGCAACTTTAACTAAAAAAACTTCATCTAACTAAATATAAAGAACCAAGAAACACACGTATACCACATACAAGTACTGCCACTTTGAAAGATTGTGAATAGCATCAGAGAGTTTATTTAAATCTATACAACCTACCATGTTCTAGTGCACCGTTGTGATAGGTTGACAATGAAAACAAATAGATTATTTAATTTACTACTCTTTTCAAGTCTAAAAGTTGCAGTTGTGATGGGTTGCCAATGGTTTCAAGGAGGCTACTTAATTTTGTACAATGCCTCAACTCAAAATGCTGCAACAATGACAGGTTGCCAATTATATTAGAAAGTGAATATTGGAATTTGGAAATATCGCCATCTTCTTGCATTATTGTCAAATCCCAAATGTTATCCCCAAGACTGAAGGGAGAGAGAAAGGTGAGGTGCAAATACGTGACTTAAGAGTAGGAGAAATAATGTACAACTTTTTCTGTTTTGAACTAGATGCATTACAGTTTAGAGGCGAGTTTCCAAAGACGTGCTCAAGTTTGAAGTTTGGAAATTAATCTTCACCACAATCAACGGAAAGCTCTCTATCATGTTAGTAATTGAAAATATTTTATTTTCAAGTGCTGGAATTGCGACAGATTGTCAAAAGAAACAAGCAGGATATTTAAATTTTTAAAATTTCCTATTAAGTTGAAGCGCCATAGCTGAGACAGGATGAAGGGGATTAATATTGATACGACATGGACAGAGGAGGCGTCAGGTGGGGGGTGTTGGGTCCTCAGAAAACTTCATGTAGTTGCGTTTCTATTACAAGGAACTAATTTCTTCGCCATCGCATTCCCTGAGAATTCAACTTAACCCTATTGCGTAAACATAAGCGGTAGAGAAAGATTTAGTTATGGAACATAATGGAAATCGAATATCCATACAATATAAAAAGAAAATGACTGGTAGGCTTGACGCCAATAAAAGGGAGATCGATCAGAACAAGATAACTAGTGAATGTTATGGTCACGAATCCCTCGCCCCAAGTCCACAACGGATGCATCAATGGATGAATACATGAGAGAAGAAGGTGTGTGATCCAAAGGAAGAATTTAAACAAAAACCAGATTGTAATTTTAGTATATAAACACATGTGTAAGAGGTAGATCACACCCAATTAATAGGAGTTCAATGCCGAGTATAGGTGAAATTGGCTTGGTAGAAGAAGATGGCAAAGCATGTTCAGATTCAATACTCAAATTTATTGAGCAAAGAGAGAAATGCAACGAATCCTCAAAAGAACGTTATGGTTATCTCGTAGTATTTACATTCGTCCAAAATTTTGTTACAAGAGAAATTGTTCAATGAGGTGTGAACCATTCCTATGATTTACATTATATTCGACATTCTAAAGGAGGTGATTGGTGAAGTAATAACAATGATCAAAATAAAACTAGGACTATAATGTGCGCATGCACAAGGTTTGAGAACTGGAAAGCGTCTCAAATAAAGAAGGAATTCACGCCAAGAAACCACCAGATCAGGAACCTTAGTGGAGGCCCAACGATTAGGGAAGCACGGAGGCAACGCCTAAGAGAAGAACTTGCATGGCCAAGTGAGTTGGTACGGTAGCACCGAGTTGTGCCGGTTATATTCAGAATACAAATGAATTAGATAAAGGATGAAGGGAATTTATTGAACATGATTAGTTATACAACAGATGCTACAATAGAATGATAATCTGGGTTCCAGAGAATGAAATAGTCCAGACCCCAGACTAGATGTTTTACTAAAGTCATAATAGGTACCGTAAAAGACATACATGAATTCCCTAATTAAAAGATGACAACAAGAGCATTTACCATGTCAGAAGAAGACTACCAGAGCACTTAGGGTGGTATATTGTTTGAAAGTACCTAACAAAAATAATAAAAAAAGAAGATAATTCTGGATAGGAATGAACCTGGCTAATTCATTGCCATGCAATGTCCCTAGCGACATGCCCAGATGAACACAGAGCCTCACCATTAAAAGCACAACCCGTACTCTCATCAACCATCCCTGTAACCATTAACCTTCTTCCAAATAGCAGGTGATTCCCGGTATTTCCTTTGGAATGGAAAGCCCAAAAGTGATGATAAGTTCCCCCCTATATAAATTCCAAAACATGACCATCTTTCGAAAATCAAAATAGCAAGTTTCCCATCGAGATTCTGTTTCCAACTATGCATGCGCACACCTTTTTGATTTTTTAACTTTAACTTTATTCTTTTTCTATCTTTCCTTGCTTTTCTTTTCTTTTAAATTTGTTGTCCTTATCTTCATTCGATTTGGTATTCATTTTAACATTTAATTTCCTTATACTATTTTCCCATCTTTTGCATTACTAATAAATCTCAGCCTTAAATAACAAAAGTCAATAATTTTGATTATTATTACTACTTTATAACCTAATAATTAATAATTAATAACATTATATCTTAAATCACTTTATAATTTAATAATTTATTGAATTTCAGGCTACACTCACATTGAACACCCAAAACAACATAATCCATTTAATTATAATTTTTTCTTTAATTCATAATTAATTTATGTTTTCTATTATCAATTTAATTTAACTGAATTGATTAATGAAGGATAAACATAATATCAATTTTATCACCTAACTTAAAGTCAATTAAATAAGGAAATCAAAAAGACATCTCAAGTCAACCTATCATACTTACGCAACTATGACGAAAAACCAAATGCGGAGGGGTACTACATCCTCCCCCCCTAGGCTTCGACTTACTCCTGGAAGTCGATCTCAAGCCTAAACACGGTAACACAACAACTAATGTTCAACAATATCGATAATCATGGGATATGAATTGAGCAAGAAAATTAAACAAAATTCAAAGAAATGGTACCAAAATGGAGGCCAAAATTGCAACAGACCACAAGGACAAGGTGAAAAACAAGGTTGGGGAAACTTTCTTGTCAGTTCCTATCTTTCCACATCAATCCCATTGGGTGTTTATGATGCTTGCCCTATCCTGACAATGCAGGTGGAATCAAGGCTAGTCCTTGCAATCTTGCATACAAATAAATGTTGTGCACAATATATATATCACAAACATGTTGTGAGAGGAATTCTCAACGTAATAGGGCACTCGCGAGTGAGTGATACCACACTGTCTGTCTCACCAGACCACATACAATCATCAATACAACACTAGTAACTTATAAATAACTTGTTACTTATTAGTTAGAAAGGTATCCTCATACTGATCCAATCAATAAATCTAGTTCAATATATGTATCAGAAAATGAATTACGACTTGACATTATAAGTATTTATTTCTATAGATCCAATTCCATTACCTTTATTGCTGAGTTTTCGAAGCCAATTACCTGTGAATCATTAACTACCATGGAACAAAACACATTAGTACCAAGAATTCAAGGAAATTCTTTATCTAAAAATGTTATACTTTCATAAAATTGGAGTATAATTATCCACTCAAATACACTTTTTGCTAGAACTCATCATTTTCACACAAAGCACTCTACTTCAATCATTATTCAACACTAAATCTCACAAAAATTTAAAGAAAAGGAAAATTTTTAGACCTTCACAGATTTAGGAAAACATAATTCGTCATTCAAGGACAACAAAATGGAAAATTCCATGCACACTTGACATATTCACACACATAACTGCCATCATTGGAAACCAGATCACACAACAACACAAGGGTCCATAGTGCATCCCTGATAGGAAGGATAATGGTGCATTGCACACTACACTGAGGGTCCTATCCTTTCCATCAGTTTCCTGCACCATCTACCCGACACCAGCTAATAGAAGAACTCAGGTTCACAATAATGAAAATAGAAAAGTGAAACTCAAGACTCAACGGTCTAGGTGCAAGGTTACATAGTGAGCACACATAGTGCCCAGTGTATGAACCTATGCTTTGATACCATGTTGTAATGCCCCGTCGTGTGAACCCCAAAGGACAAATGAACAATAATTACTGCACAATTTTTTTTTTTAAAGTAAAACTAACATACATGAAATGCACAATAAGTTATGACATGAAAATTCATTTAAACAAACCCAATATCACTTACGTCCCTTGGGGTACACGAGGATACATTACGAAACTTAATTCCATACCTCAATGATAAAGTATGAAAGCCAAATTTAATCCATGACAAAGCATACATATAAACCATCAATAAGAAACCATTCACTTAAATAAATACAACACTTTGAATAACATCTGATATGGATCCATATCCACACAAGGTTTACCAATGATAAAATATTACATCACATCCTTTTCATTACTTTACACTGTTCAAGTCTTACAATGATACAAACATGTTTCCCAATATGGGCGGGAACCACATGACAAGATAGAATGATACAATCTCTAGAGTCACCGCAACAACACCAATCCACACCTCTCGATCCTTGATTGGGGACCCAATGGGGTGCTTAGCACGTTCCACCTGACCACGTGGGTCTGAAGACCCACCCCCCGTGCTAAGGAGCTGACAAGAAAGGGACCTCAACCAAGAACATCCAACAGGGAACCACAAGACTCAACATTATACAAAAGTATCATAAAACTCAAGGATTACAATGACATAATCAACAACATTCATGAGTCAACATAATAACTTAAAGTCATAAATCTCATCACATTAACCAAAGCAATAATCAGTAAACAAGTAACCAAAGGTTGATCATGAAACATTTCCAAATCAAACTGAAATAATAAACATAATACAATTCCAGAGGCAATAAGGAAGCAAGACAAATGGGTGTCAAGTGGAGAGTGTCATCGCATAGCTCTCATGGGATCTCCTGGCCCTTCCTCCAACTTGAGGCACCGGCACCCATCTATGGATCTCCTGGCTCTTCCTCTTACTTGAGGCACCGACACCATAGGGTAGCTCATGCGAACACGATTCCAAAGGCAACATGAAACAAGGCACAAGGGTGTCTAATGGAGAATGTCATCGCATAGCTCTCATGGGATCTCCTGGCCCTTCCTCCAACTTGAGGTGCTGACACCCATCTATGGATTCCTGGCCCTTCCTCCTACTTGAAGCGTCAGCACCATAGGGTAGCTCATGCGGAGCCAATAACCTCTCATGGGGACAAGGTTACGACTTTGCCAACCACGGCCTTCTCAATCTATCATTAGTCTATGATAGCCCTAATGCATAGACGAGGCATCCAATATTTATTATCTTGTGTGTTTTACTAACCAGCCCCCCTAAACTCTATTTTTAGGTTATCACTTGTTTAACTACTCTTACGTGGGTTCTCCTGTGCACATCCTCTTACCCAGGGCGCCGGCCCCCACGAAGAGCCACTCTCCCTAGAGACCCAACAAACATCAACCAAAATCCAAGGGTTGTACAACATAACAAGAACATAAGATCACAATAGAGAAACATGTGAGGCATTTCCCATCTCGCTATAAACACATAATCAAAGTCTCAACAATTCTCGTACAACCCTTTCAAAATACTGATACCAAAACACTTGCCACTTCAAGGGCACATAAAAGGAGAAACATTGACCAACAATAAAAACAAGCCTCTGGAAGACTCTCAAAAAGTTTATACTAGGGTTTCCCCATCAAAGAATTGATAGCAATAATTGCAAGACCTCAAAGAACTATTTTCAATTCAAATATAATGAGTGAATACATCAAGACAAGATCAACAACTCCATTCAAACTACATCAACAACTTCCATATGAACTAAATCAGAAATCCAAGGGAGACCTCTATTTCCTCCTCTCAGGATACCCATTACTCAAAGAACTTTCAATTCGACTCATTATCAACTCAATCAGAACCATCAACCATGACAACGATAACATTAACCGATTTACCACTCAACTCAAAAGACACCCAATAAATCAACATGAACAACCAAACCATAATCTTCCTAAGCAAACAATAACCATTACAAGAAGAGTTCAACTTGCATAATAGCACCCCATTTAACCAACTTCACCCAAACTCCTATACTAAACACATTATTTAAAACATACCCAAAGTAAATTAACACACCATCTGATAAAAAATTATATAAGAGGTCAACATTTAAAAAATAAACTAATTCCGTCAACAAGACGTTACTACACATGTTTTCTTCATAACTATAACTATATCATTTCCATAATATTATAATGTTTACCAATTCTCATTATTTAATATAATCATTTAGTTTTAGAACCAAAGCGAACGTTCTACTCTAATGTTTGAAGTTTGCAAGCATATGAATAGATGGTGTCGTAACATTTGTATATTGATCTTTTCAAAAGATATAATCATTCATTCCATGTAAGTATGCAAGCAATAGTTTAAAGAAGGTTTAACCCATGCATGAAGTATATACATTTATATGTGATTGCTTCTCTTATAATTATAAGCTATCTTTTGATTAAGGTCAAATGATTTCATGAGGTAATTTTCTACTAATCATTATATGGAAACTAAATTGTCAAAAAGAGAAAATTGAATATAAGAAATTTAGTTAGATTGAATTAAGAATAGTCAAAGACTAGGATTTAACTCAAGCCTAAAGATAAGAAGATAATAAGATTCCTATCCTATAACCTTTCAATTTATATTCTATAGTTAACTTAACATTTTCTTTCTAGATCACTAACTTTTCTACTAGAATTTAATTTCATATAACAAAGCAAATTTAACTAAAAAAACTTCATCTAACTAAATATAAAGAACCAAGAACCACACGTATACCACATACAAGTACTGCCACTTTGACAGATTGTGAATAGCATCAGAGATTTTATTTAAATCTATACAACCTACCATGTTCCAGTGCACCATTGTGATAGGTTGACAATGAAAACAGAGAGATTATTTAATTTACTACACTTTTCAAGTCTAAAAGTTGCAGCTATGATGGGTTGCCAATGGTTTCAAGGAGGCTACTTAATTCTATACAATGCCTCAACTCAAAATGCTGCAACAGTGACAGGTTGCCAAGTATATTAGAAAGTGAATATTGGAATTTTGAAATATCGCCATCTTCTTGCATTATTGTCAAATCCCAAATGTTATCCCCAAGACTGAAGGGAAGGAGAAAGGTGAGGTGAAAATACGTGACTTAAGAGTAGGAGAAATAATGTACAACTTTTTCTATTTTGAACTAGACGCATTACAGTTTAGAGGCGTGTTTCCAGAGACGCGCTCAAGTTTGAAGTTTGGAAATTAATCTTCACCACAATCAATAGAAAGCTCTCTATAATGTTAGTAATTGACAATATTTTATTTTCAAGTGCTAGATCTGCGACAGATTGCCAGAAGAAACAAGCAAGATATTTAAATCTTTAAAATTTCCTATTAAGTTGAAGCATCGTAGCTGAGACAGGATGAGGGGGATTAATACTGATACAGTATGGACAAAGGAGGCATCGGGTGGGGGGTGTTGGGTCCTTAAAAAACTTCATGTAGTTTCATTTCTATTACAAGGAACTAATTTCTTCGCCATCGCATTCCTTGAGAATTCAACTTAACCCTATTGTGTAAACATAAGCGGTAGAGAAAGCTTTAGTTATGGAACATAATGGAAATCGAATATCCATACAATATAAAAAGAAAACGACTGGAAAGGCTTGACGCCAATAAAAGGGAGATCAGACAGAACAAGATAACCAGTGAATGTTATGGTCACAAATCCCTCACCCCAAGTCCACAACGGATGCATCAATGGATGAATACATGAGAGAAGAAGGTGCGCGATCCAAAGGAAGAATTTAAGCAAAAACCATATTGCAATTTTAGTATATAAACACATGTGTAAGAGTTAGATCACACCCAATTAATAGGAGTTCAATTCCGAGTAAAGGTGAAATTGGCTTGGCAGAAGAAGACGGCAAAGCATGTTCAGATTCAATACTCGAATTTATTGAGCAAAGAGAGAAATGCAAAGAATCCTAAAAAGAACGTTCTGTTTATCTCGTAGTATTTACATTCATCCACAACTTTTTTACAAGAGAAATTGTTCAATGAGGTGTGAACCATTCCTATGATTTACATTAGATTCGACATTCTAAAGGAGGTGATTGGTGAAGTAATAACGATGATCAAAATAAAACTAGGACTATAATGTGCACATGCACAAGGTTTGTGAACTTGAAAGCGTCTCAAATAAAGAAGGAATTCACGCCAAGAAACCACCAGATCAGGAACCTTAGTGGAGGCCCAACGATTAGGGAAGCACGGAGGTGATGCCTAAGAGAAGAACTTGCATGGCCAAGTGAGTTGGTACGGTAGCACTGAGTTGTGCCGGTTATATTCAGAATACAAATGAATCAGATAAAGGATGAAGGGAATTTATTGAACATGATTAGTTATACAACAGATGCTACAATAGAACGATAATCTAGGTTCCAGAGAATGAAATAGACTAGACCCCAGACTAGATGTTTTACTAAAGTCATAATAGGTACCGTAAAAGACATACACGAATTCCCTAATTAAAAGATGACAACAAGAGCATTTACCATGTCAGAAGAAGACTACCAGAGCACTTAGGGTGGTATATTGTTTGAAAGAACCTAACAGAAATAATAAAAAAAGAAGATAATTCAGGATAGGAATGAACCTGGCTAATTCATAGCCATGCAATGTCCCTAGCGACATGCCCAGATGAACACAAAGCCCCGCCATTAAAAGCACAATCCGTACTCTCACCAACCATCCTTGTAACCATTAACCTTCTTCCAAATAGCAGGTGATTCCCGATATTTCCTTTGGAATGGAAAGCCCAAAAGCGATGATAAGTTCCCCCCTATATAAATTCCAAAACATGACCATCTTTCGAAAATCAAAATAGCAAGTTTCCCATCGAGATTCCGTTTCCAACTGTGCATGCACACACCTTTTTGATTTTTTAACTTTAACTTTATTCTTTTTCTATCTTTCCTTTCTTTTCTTTTCTTTTAAATTTGTTGTCCTTATCTTCATTCAATTTGGTATTCATTTTAACATTTAATTTCCTTATACTATTTTCCCATCTTTTGCATTACTAATAAATCTCAGCCTTAAATAACAAAGGTCAATAATTTTGATTATTATTACTATTTTATAACCTAATAATTAATAATTAATAACATTATATCTTAAATCACTTTATAATTTAATAATTTATTTAATTCCAGGCTACACTCACATTGAACACCAAAAACAACATAATCCATTTAATTATAATTTTTTCTTTAATTTAGAATTAATTTATGTTTTCTATTATCAATTTAATTTATCTGAATTGATTAATCAAGGCTAAACATAATATCAATTTTATCACCTAACTTAAAGTCAATTAAATAAGGAAATCAACAAGACATCTCAAGTCAACCTATCATACTTACGCAACTATGACGAAGAACCAAATGCGAAGGGTTACTACAGGTAGTTCCTCTTGTTCATGCATTTGGGTCTACCTTATTTTTCCCTTATTCACATAGGTATTGTTCAAATGCTATAAAATTAAGGAGAGATGTTTGTTGATTATGTACTCTAAGTTCAAATAATAATACAATTTTTTTCTCTCTTTGGTGGAGCTTTTATTGAAAGGGTTTCTCTATTTACATATCTAGTGTTATGTATTTTAATATTTTGGTTTGGTAATATTTTATTTATTGATTTATACTTCTACACATTATTTTAATGGTTAGTCAAATGATTTTATAATTGTATTTTTAATTTTTATACTCTATTGATTAGCTTTTATTTGTGGTATTTTCCCTATTTTAAAATATTTGGTATCAAAGACTTGGTTTTGTTGAGAAGGGGATTCCTTTAATAATGTGTTGTGGGTTTTTTACTATAGTGGAATATTTTAAATTGAGTGGTTTTATGAATTTGGAAGCAATTGAAACCATGGCCTTTACCTTTCATTTAGATATTGACAAGTTAAACAATATTGAATATGAGTTGTGAAATATGAAGATGGAAGATCTCTTAGAAGAAATGGATTAGTGGAATATTTATAAAAAATAAGAAAATCCCAATGGGCTATTTGATAGAGATTGGAAAAGGTTCAAAAAAAGGAACAAGGAACCATTTTATTGTGTATTGTAGATTCCATCCTTTTGAATGACTTAAAGGAGACATGACTAAATTTTATTATGGAAGAGTCCATAGGTGATATTTACCAAACCAAAAGTCTAAGTAATAAATTATATCTCAAAAGAAAATAATATTTAAAAAAAAAAAATTATGGTGATTCTATTGTAGAATATTTAAATGATTTTAACTTGATTTTAAGTCATCTGGTATTAATATATTTTAAGTTAAAAGAAGAAGATAAATGCATCTTTCTATTTTAAAAATTTTGAACTACACCTTGGGGAAATTTAATTGTTGCTATTAGTGGTAGTGTTAAAGAGTTGAAGATGGATGTTGTTATTTCTACCTTGATTTGAGAGGAAATGAGAAGGAATTCCATAAATAAGGGATTGAAGGATGCTCTACATGTTTAAGGAAGGCCCAAGGAAAAAGGTGAGTTTAAAGGGGATTGAAATAAATAACAAGATAGGTCCAAGTTAAAAGGATGATAAGAAATAATTGGGGTAGATAAAAGTGCTAGAACTATGTCAAGAGATGGCATGTGAAGAAGGAATGCATAAATAAAAAGAAATCCTACAATTATTCATCCATAGAAAATATTTTGATGGAAATGATAATGGTGCATTATTTATTTTTAATAACACTATTAGTGATGATTCTTGGCTCATTGAATTGGGTTGTTCATACCATATGAATTCGTATACGAAGTTGATCTCATCATTACTTTAAGGGGTAAACACTTTTGACCCGAATCTATGAACCAATGAGGTCACAAATGAGGGACCTCATCCCAAATTTAAACATTCAACAATTACACCCCAATGGGGTTTGAATCTTGACATGGAAAAAAAAAACCACAACTTGACCATCATACTATGCCACCATTGACATAGAGTGGATCTCATCATACAAAGGTTATGATTGAGGATAATTTTTTCTTGGTTAAAAAAATATATGTTCAATTGTTTGTAAGAGAAAGGAACACTTTTTATTTATCGATGAGATGGTGAAAATATTTAATAATGTTTTGCATATTCTAGGACCTAAGTTGAATGATTTTGGAATGTATGTGAAACTTGACAAGTTTGATTGTAGGTTGGTGAGAGGAAATTTAGTGGTAGCTAGAGGCTCTTAATCTGAGAATTTATTTAGGATTGGTTCATCCATATTTTGTAACTCTTCCAATGTAATTGATAATTATAAAAAAGTATGTGGGTATGTGCAAAATCATCATGGAAAAAACAGACCCTTAAGTGGTGAAAAATTTAGAAAAATCAGAGTTAGGCAACTTGACGTAAAAATTTGAATAAGTTATCTATATTATTTCAAAAATATGTAAGAATAGAATCTGTAGCAAATTGAATGTAGTTTCTAAACTACTAGGTTTATTTAAAAAAAATTCTCTTTGGTGAAAATTTGAAATTTCAATGCAGTACTTAAATTTCAGGAAAAAATAAGAAATAGGTGTCTTTTAACCACCCTAGAACCATAATAAAATGATAATATTTTTTATAAGATTTAGATATAAGTAGAGGACTCATGTCTCGATGTGATGCATATTTTATTGTAATTTTTTTTCAAGTAAATAATTAATTATGAAATTTTTATTACAACTTTTAAAAAATATAAAAATTCGTATGTCTGACCACCTTAACTTGGTCAAAACTTCATGAAATTCATTTTTTATTTTTAATCCTATAGTATGCTAAGTATAGAATGTGACACATGTTTTAGATTCAAAAAATGTGATATTATTTGAAAGCTATAGATGTTTTTCAATCAGCCTATCAATCAGGACTTTAGTCACAATTCAAATAGAAAATTAATAATAATTATTTATTAAATTAATTTAAACAAAGCATAATTTATATTGGTGGAAAGCTAAGAATCTCCTTTAAAAACCCTTTTTCGTTTCATCAATTTTGGGTAAAAAGAAAAGTCATCAGCCACATACCCTACACATACCCATCATATCACCACTTTTTGGCCCATCATGATCCTGCACATACCCATGTATGTTGTGGCACCAACATTTGGGACACATTGGTGAATTTTTTTGAACCTGATAAGAAAAAGAGACTTGATTATGTTTTGTTTACTTTGATGAGAAATTTGATTATGTGAATATTTTGTGTTTGAAAAATAAAATTTAGAATCTTTTCCCTTCAAATCTTATAAAGTTGAGAGATTATTAGAAATCATTCACCCAAATGTGTTTAGTCTAGCAGATGTGAGTTATGTGGGAAAATCTTGGTATTATGTTACTTTGATTGATGATTATTCTAGATACATCTAGGCATATTTTATTCATTCTAAATCTAACATTTTCTTCAAGTTAAAGAAACTTAAGGAAATTGTAGAGAAGAAAAATATAAGAAAGTAAAGGCATTGAGATCTAACAATGGTGGTGAATATTCTTTCAATGAATATTCTGCAACTACAAAATCTCCTGCTCGGCCACACAATAAACCACTATGAAATACAACTTCCTTATGCACTTTAATAAAATGAAACTCTAAAAATTAACAATTTATCACCTCAAGTAACTCGTTTCTGGGTTTGGACTCTGCAACTATAATATCTCCTACTCAGTCGCTACAAAATCTTCCTCAGAACACGCGCTTATAGAACACAAAAACAACACACGAAAAGCAATAGAAATGCATAGCAAGTGGCTTAACTCTATATTAAATGACTTAAGTACCTAGGCCATGCGTGGCCACCAAGCCATTCCAGTGCCTTCACCTCAACCGAGATGCCATTTAATGCATTTAATTTGCATTCATGCATTATGTACGTCTACCCACCAGTTTTGTAAACTATGCCTTTGCTTAAATTTATTTAATCAATCTATGCGCTCGCATTTTCCTCATATTTTAATGCATTTAATCTGCATTCATGGATTACGTACCTCTAGCCACCAGTTTTTAAACTATGCCTTTGCTTAAATTTATTTAATCAATTTATGCATTCGCATTTTCCCAACTTTTCAAAACAAAAATGATTTATAAAGCTACTCGGATGAATAGAAAAATAGATAAATGCTAATTTTCCAATATAAAAAATAGCTCTCCAAATTCAAACTATACAAAAAAATAAGTAATATATTAAATGCCGAAATGTGATTGGCCGATGCTGCCAGTTAAAAGCATTCCGGGTGAATGCATAAATATTCCTGCCTGGTGGCAGGAACTAACAATGCAATCAAAAGACTTGAGTTTGTATTTGACAAGATCTACGAGGAAAATTTCATAGAAAATATGCCCTGATAAAGTATCCAAACTATCCGGGGAATCGATGGCTTGCGTATGCTCTTGCACTGGCCGAGCTAGGGCACCCGTGCCCTAGCTCGTGATCGTCTCGTTCTGCATCTGCGCGGTTTGGGTAGGGTTTTTTGGTGTTCCTGGGGGCGGGCTTCTTTTTTATGGTGCAGTTTGCTGTGTGGGGAGGTTGGTTGGTGCGTTTTCCTACCTCTTGTGCTTGCTGGTGCGATTGGGGCTGTGTTCCCACGGATATGGGCATTTGGCTGTGGGCGAGCTCGTGGATTTGTGGATATTTGGTGCGAGTTCCCTTGTGTGTGAAGGTGGGACAGAGGCCGTAGGGGGTTCCTTTCGGTGTTGTTGCTCTTCCCCCTTGTCTGGTGCAGGTGTGGGAGGGCTGGAGTGGTTGGTTTTACGGAGTTCGGGAGGAGGAAGTGGTGGGGGTTTCGGCCCATTATTTTTTTTTGGGGGTTTGTGCATTTGTATAGAGATTGATGGCTTTATCCAAGGGAGAGGCCTCTAGGGTTACTCCTGATTTGAGCTTTCGCGCAACAATTAGCTCGATGTCCCCAAAGGATGGGATGTCAACATATAATAATAATTTATTTGCAATGGATTCTGGGATGGACAGTGCGAGATTGTCCTTTGGTTCATGGATCACGAAAGTTAATGGCTGTCTAGAGCTATGCAAGGTGAGACCGAAATTTGTTGTTCCACCTGAAATGATTGTTGAAGATGTAGATTACTAATCAAATCATTCCTTATATTGTAAATTTTTGGGGATGAGGGCCTCGCTATAGTTTTTGGAGCTTTGGGCTCAGAGAACTTGGGAGCCGGTGGGAGAAATGGAGATAATGTTGTTGGCTAACAATTACTTCATGATTACCTTTAACTGCATAGTTGATCGTAATAGGGTGTTTGAGGGAGGACATTATTTTCATAATAAGGTGGGGTTGTTTATCAAGCTGTGGCATGCAGGATTTAACCCTGCTGAGGAGCTTCCAAATCACGTCCCGGTGTGGGTTCGTTTACCTTGCCTCCTAGTGGAATGCTGTCGGGAGGATGTGCTGCTCTTGCTGGCCTCACTGCTTGGAAAACTAGTTGGAGCTTCTTCATAGACCTTGGGTAAAATGGTAATGAATTTTGCATGAATTTGTGTTGAAATTGACCTAAGTAGGCCTTTGCCCGATGCAATAGATATGTGTGCAGGTTCTTATTCTTGGGTGCAACAATTGGACTATGAGACCCTTCCATTCCGTTGCAGGCTCTGTCGTGAATATGGCCACCTGCTGAGGAAATGTCCAAGATATAAGTCAGTGGAACCCCGGCCTTCACAGCCTTCTTGAGACCTTCCTGGGGCAGATAAGGAGAAGGGAAACAGTCCTACTGTGGAGGCAGGTACTAATGGTTTTGTTCTTGTCAAGGCCCAGAGTAGGAACAGGGGGCAAAAGAGACCTTTCAAGGAAAGGAAAGAAGAGGGAACTTTTAACAGGTTTGAGGTTTTGGACGACCTTAGTCAATAGGAAGTAAATCCAGGCTTGGTAAACTTGGAGCAGGGGACTGAGGGGTTTGCTCAAGAGGGACTTGCTCTTGAATCTTCTATGGAACCACAAGGTGTTGAAGGTGTGCTCATGGATGCTGCTATGCCGACGGAGGGCCTAGAGGTTCCAGTTTCTTTGGCCATTATTCTAGTAGTGGGTGAGGATTCTTCTCCTCTTGAGCGAAGTGTAGGTCTGGATTCTACTAAGAAGCCTAAGCCTCCAAAATTGGGCATTTTGCAAAAATATATTAAGAAAGGTGGGGCAGAGAAATTTTCTAAACCTGGTAGAAAGAAGGATGTGGAAAAGATCAAATTGATAGGCGAGAACTTGGTAGAGTCAGGGTCAGTAAAGACTCTGGATTCTCACTTTTTGATCCCCTTGAAATGATTGTTCTTTCATGGAATGTAAGGGGCTTGAACAACGACCCTCGATAAAAAGCGGTTCATGATTTAGTTAGAAATCAAGGTCCTGATGTGTTTTTTCTTCAGGAGACTAAGTTATCTGTTGAGAGTATGCTTGACTTGGCACCTAGGCTATGGAGGAGTGGAGAGTGTCAATGTATTGGTGCTCATGGATCTTCCGGGGGTGTGGCCTGTTTTTGGAATCCTCAAAAAATTTGACCTCTCTGGTGGGTGTCTTCTAAATCCACTATGTCTATGATTGCTTCTAGTTTTGAGATGGGGGAGGTTATTCTCTTTTCTAATATCTATGCTCCTACTGATTTTTCAGGGTAAGCAAGCTCTGTGGTCCCATATCAGGTTGGTTCGCTCTATGGCATCTTTCCATCCATGGATTATGGCCGGAGACTTCAATGCTATTTGCGAGCTGGCTGAGAAGCAGGGTGGTACGGGGAGGCTGGAGCCCTCTGCTTTGTTGATTCGTGATAGCATCAATTCTATAAATCTTGTTGATATCAAACCTAGTAATGGACAGTTTACATGGAACAACCGTCGAGTTGGGGATTATTGCATCATAGAAAGGTTGGATCACTTTCTGGTGTC
This sequence comes from Sequoia sempervirens, assembly GCA_007258455.2. Taxonomy (NCBI): domain Eukaryota; kingdom Viridiplantae; phylum Streptophyta; class Pinopsida; order Cupressales; family Cupressaceae; genus Sequoia; species Sequoia sempervirens. Next base: position 30,118 of record VDFB02345255.1, read on the forward strand.
CTGCTACTGGGTTGGGGGGATGTGGTCTTCCCACTCTGAGATCTTGGATTGGAGAGGTTCTGATCACTGGCCTATCAAGCTTGTCATCGATTCAACTTGTGTACCGCGTATGCCTTACTTTAGGTTCTAGCTCATGTGGTTGCGTGACCCTTCTCTGAAGGATTATGTGGCAGAATGGTGGAGTGGTAGACTTGCTTATGGGACGACAATGTATATTTTTTCCAAGCTTCTTCAATATGTTAAGTATTAGCTTAAGCGCTGGAACTCTCAGTGTTTTGGGAATGTCTTCCATGAAAAGGCGGCGGCTCAGGAAGAGTTAGATAGTATCACAAGGAGGTTAAGGGAGGTTGGGGTGACGGCTGAGCTTCTTCAGGCTGAAGCGCAAGCAGTGAGAACCTTGGAGGAATGGGAGTTGAGGGAGGAAATGTATTGGAAACAGAAGGCTCAGATAGAGTGGCTGCAGGAAGGGGATAAAAATATTTCTTTTTTCTTCAATTCGGTGAAAGCAAGGAGGCATGGGAATTCTATCTCTGGTCTTGTGAACGATAGGGGAGAACATCTATCTTCCTTCCCTGAAATTTCTAATGAGGTGAGACAATATTTTTCTTCTCTCTTTAGGGAGGACTCGCAAGGGGGGTCTCCTGATGAGGCTCAAGTTCTTTCTTGTATTCCTCATCTTGTATCTAGGGAGTTGAACCAACAGCTTATGAATGATATCACTCTAGAAGAGCTTGAAGAAATTGTTTTCCAGATGCAGAAGGGGAAGGCACCAGGTCTTGATGGCTTCACAATTGAGTTTTTCCAAGAATTTTGGGATATAATCAAATTTGATCTCCTGGAGGTTGTGCAAGAATCTCAAAGGAACAAGCAAATGCTAAGGGCCTTAAATTCTACTTTCCTTGCTCTTATTCCCAAGTGTGAGGGAGCGGATAGGTTAAGCCACTTTCGACCCATTTCTCTCTGCAATGTCATTTATAAAATCATCTCTAAGGTAATTGCTGACAGGTTGAAAAAGGGTCTTGAAGAGTTGATCTCCGAAGAACAGAGTGGTTTTGTAGCTGGTAGACAGATTCTGGATGGGATTATTATTGCTACCGAAGTCATTCATTCTATGGCCAGCTCCAAGGAAAAGGCGATGTTTATCAAATTGGATATGGCGAAGGCTTATGACAAAGTTCGATGGTCCTTCTTGTGGTAGGTTCTTGGTGCTTTTGGGTTTGCGAAGGAGTGGATTCAATGGGTTAGGAGTTGTGTTACATCTGTCTCTTTCTCTGTGCTTATTAATGGGAATCATTTTGAGCTTTTCGGTGCTTCTAGGGGCCTTCGTCAAGGGGACCCTCTCTCTCCATACTTGTTTATTCTCCTCGTTGAAGGTTTGGGGAGATTGATTGGAAGGAATGTGGAGGTGGGTAGCATTCAGGGTTGGCAGTGGGGAGGTACTTTACCTCTGCAGTCTCATCTACAGTTTGTGGATGATACTGCTCTGATGGGTATGGCTACAATGTGGGAGGCTTCTAATTTACGTAGGGTGTTGGATGTTTACTTGGTTGCCTCAGGTCAACATATCAATGAGGATAAGTCTTCTATTTTCTTCTTAAACACTTCGTGCCCCATTCGGTGGAGGATTGCTCAAATATTGAGATTTCAAATCGGGACTCTTCCTTTGACCTATCTTGGTATCCCTATCTCGGTGGGCAGATTGCCTTGGAAGTCATGGCAAAGTATTTTAGATAAATTTAGGGCGAAGGTTAATCACTGGACTCACTGGTGGTTATCCTTTGCTGGTCGTGTTCAACTTATCAAGTCTATGGTGCAGGCGTTGCCCATTTACAAATGCATGCTACAGGTTGCCCCTTTGGGTTTTGTTAAGGACTTAGATTTAGTGACATGACAATTTTTATGGGCTGGTTGCTTGGAGTCTTCCAAATGGATTTTGGTTAGATGGGAGGTTGTGTGCAGCCCAAAGCAATATGGTGGCTTGGGTTTGCGGTAGATGGCTTTGATTGGTGTGGCTTTGGCTGCGAAACTGTATTGGAGGTGGTGTAAGGAGCATGCTAAGAGTTGGGCCAAGATACTTTCTCATAAATATTTTCTGGGGATCCCTCAGATTGAAATACCCCGCTACCCCCTTCTTGGGAAGGGCTTGGTGATATGGAGCACGCTTAAGAAAGGGGCTGCACTTATTAAGGATGGTTTATTTTGGATTTGTAAAAAAGGGACCGAGGTTCAATTCTGGTCCGATTCGTGGGATGGATCTCCCCCCATCATTTCTTAGTTTCCTCACTTGTTGAATCTCTGTAAGAGATTTCTTGAGGTTGGTTGGACTCGGGTGAGCGATTTTAAGTCATTATCTTCTCGTGGCCAGTTGGAGGTGGCTGGATGGAAGTCTCCTAATGAATGGCTTAATGTTGGTTTTCCAGAAGAATGTGTTGAGCTACATAGTATCCTTTCTAGTAGGTGTCGTAGCTCTCTCCAGCATGATGATGTGCTCGCCTGGTCTCCCAATCCTAAAGGGGATTATACTGTTGCTTCTAGATATCGAGAGTTATTGTCCCACAGGGTGGATGGGGCTGAAATTCAGTGGTAGAAGAAGATCTGGAACAAGTCTTCCTGGCCAAAATGTAATTGTTTTGTGTGGATGTTAGCTTGGAATAAGTGTTTGACTTGGGATAATATTCGGAAGTGTGGCTTCCAGGGTCCTTCTGTCTGTGTTTTGTGTGGGGCTAGCAAGGAGGACTCTGCTCATCTATTTTTTTGCTGCCCTTTCTCCCTCTAGATGTGGCACTTCTGGTGGGGGGTTTGGAATAGTCCCTATGTTCATGCTTCTTCCTTGATTGAGTTTTGGTAGGGGCTGGGTAGGCCTGCTTCTATGGCTTCTTTTTTACAGGAGGTGTGGTTAGTGGGACCTATCTTCATATTGTGGCAGATTTGGTTGGAATGGAACTGACGAATATTTCATGGAGAGAAGAAGCTGGTGCAACAAATTTGGCAAAGAACTTTGGGAATCGTTCAAGAGATGGTAGTGGCTAAGTGTGAGTTGGAATTCCCTTTGGAGAAAAGGGATGCTGATGTGGCAGAGAGATTAGGGATTCAGGGGTTGTCCTTGGCCTCGGCATGTGTAAAGCATGGTAGGCATTCGAAGCAGAGAGTTCACAGGTTTGGATATTGGCAGCTTCCCCCGATTGGGGTTCTGAAGATCAATACTGATGGTTCCTCCAGAGGTAATCCAGGGCCGGCTGGTATTGGGGGGATTGGCAGGGACTCTTTGGGTTCGGTGGTTTTCCTCTTTTTGATCTACAATGGAGTTCATACCATCAACCTTATGGAAGGGTTGGCGATTCTTTGTGCTTTTGAGAAAGCGTATGATTTGGGATGGAGAAGGGTTGTATGTGAGTCTGATTCCCAGGTTTTGATCAATTTACTTATTAAGCAGAAAGTGGATGATGTCAGTTGGCAGTTGGCTGGGGTGGTGCAACAGATTTTGTGGGTTAGTTCATTAATGGAGATGGTGACTTTCGTTCATATTCCAAGGGAGTGGAATAAGGCTGTTGATTGCTTGGCGAAATGGGCATCAGAGCATGCTGAGGGATGGAGAATTGAGGAGTGGGAAATGGTTCCTCTGACGCTTCATCTTGATCTTGAGAGAATTCTTGCTGAGGATAGGGAGGGAAATGGTGATGGTTGATGGCGTTGATTGTCTTCTTCTGTTTTGTGGCCTGGTTTTTCCTGGGACCTTGGTCTCTTGTTTTCTTTGTAATGTTGTTCTCTAAGTTTCAATAAAGTTTTTACCCCTTTTTATCAAAAAAAAAAGAAAAGACTTGAGTGATTTTTTTTAGTTCTATTCATAATTGGTAGTGAAAATTTTATAAAAGAAATGTGTTATATATTGCAACTAGGAATGAGGATTCATGTGACTATAAAGGGAAATCACATCATATTGGCTTGCTTATCATTGTATAATATCCAACATCATTTCTCAATGTGAAGGATAGTGTGAATAAATAAAATAAATTATGGTTACAAAATAAGAGGTAGAAGTTGTAATGACATGTTTTAAATTACCATATTTCCAACTATCTTATTATTTTTTTCACCATGATAGTTGTCATTTTTTTCATAGTCAAAGTTGTCAACATTTCATAGATTTGTTGATGTCATCAAGTGTGCTCAAGACAATGCAAATTAATGTACGTGTTGATCTGCAATGAAACAATTTTTGGTACAAAGAAGATTTCATTCTTTTATACAATAGTCTAGTACACAAATAACACATCTCATGCTTAAGTTGACAAGATAATAACTAGTAGGAAAGGAGTCAACTTGAACCCAACAGTTAAATTTAAATTTAAAATTTCTTTAGTAATTTATATACTTATAAATTTTACTCAAGAAAAAGAATAAGTAAAACATAAATCAAGAGTAAAATTTTAAAAATTATGAACATAATATTAGATTATGTTCATATTCTTTACCAAATTATATATATAAATATGTCACTTATACATTAAAGATAATCCAATCAAAATAAATCCTAAATAAACAAATAAAAGTACAATGTATTGAATTTTCACTCTTACCACTATTAATTAGAAAAAAAATATTAAATCAAAATATATAAGAATAAGATTATGATTCTATCCTAGTGCAATAGACATCGATTATATAATTATGTAGATAGACATAACCTAAGTGATAGCGTGGAGAAAAACATATCATGTCACGATTGTGAAAAAATAGTTAAAAGAGAAAGAAAAACTATTTAGAAACAACATTTATTTGAAATATAAAGATCCTAACTATAAAGTAAATAAAATAAATCTATGATAAAATAAAGTAAAGAAACCATTTAAAAAATGTAATGAATAAAATAACTCAAAAGTAAAATAAACATTTAAATTAATACAAAATAATTATATTTTTAATCTTAAGTATATCTATATAAGATATGAATAATCGTCCATCTTAAATAAAAAAATTAATATAAATATGAATAATTATCTATCTTAAATTTTAAAAAATTAATATAGATATCAAAATAGATATAAATAATTAGCCATCTTAAATAAAAAATAACATAAATATCAAAATAGATATGAATAATTATCCATCTCAAATAAAAAAATTAATATGGATATCTATTTGACATCTTTTAGTAGTTAAATTCATGAAGTTTCCATCAATATTGATCACAGATTTCTGCAATAAAACTGTGTGTCAATTTTTATGTCAAAATTGACACACAGTTTTAATTCAGAAATCTTTGATCAATATCTTTTAAGTAGATGTATCTAAACTAGCACTTACATCTAAAGGAAGTTCAGGATTACGCCGATAGAAAATTATATGTATGTTAATATGTTAGAGAATATGTGTTAGAAAATTATATGTATGTTAATATGTTAGAAAATATGTGTTTGTACATAAAACTTGTTTCAGACTTAAATCTCACACTTGCATCTAAAGGAAGTTCAGGATTACGCCGATAGAAAATTATATGTATGTTAATATGTTAGAGAATATGTGTTAGAAAATTATATGTATGTTAATATGTTAGAAAATATGTGTTTGTACATAAAACTTGTTTCAGACTTAAATCTCACACTTACATCTAAAGGAAGTTCAGGATTACGCCGATAGAAAATTATATGTATGTTAATATGTTAGAGAATATGTGTTAGAAAATTATATGTATGTTAATATGTTAAAAAATATGTGTTTGTACATAAAACTTGTTTCAAGACTTAAATCTCACACTATATATAGCCTATCATATAGAAACTTTTATAAACTTAGAGGATGTAAAGTATTTGAGCCAGCAACCAATGTGAATAACAAACACGTTAGATTCGGCCGTATGACAACGAGGGCTTTGAATATCTTGAGATAGACTCACTTATTTCTCACCATACTTTCTAGACCTCCTACAATGGTAAATTTCGTCATCAATGGAAATAAACTCAATTTCCACATGGATTGTTTATTCTCCTAATTAAAGAGAATCGATATTCAATGACAATGTGGAAGCATTTATGAGCTCTATGGAAAAAAGGCTGGAGTATCATTATGTATAGTATACGACATCAACAACAGCTAAGAGAAAATATTCAGTGACCGTTTTGGTGTTGTCGTCGACAAATTACGTGAACAACTGGTTTACTAAATGCAAACTAAGTGAAACCTACGAGCGCGACAAAATTAAATTTCGATTCAAATGCTTGGGATATTACCTGTAAACAGTTGTCAATTAGATTTGTATGAACATGAGCAGCTGGATTAGTTAGATCATTGCAATCAAAATCCCCAGTTTACCGGCTGTTTACGCAACACAAGGGTAATCCAAACTTTTCGTGAAGGCAAACAAACCCTAGGAAACTTCCTCCATGTAAAATAAACCAGTATATATATCAATAAGATAATCTATATAAAATATGAAGATCTTAAGGTGTGTATATTTTTTTTATTTTAAAATAAATAAAAAATCATTACAATCAAATGGAAAAACCAAAGTTATTAAAGTTAAGCAATTGATGAAAATAAAATGATTTTTTTTTTTTTTTCTTTCATCAATTTGCTGACCACTTATATATAGTACTGCCATTGTAAAGCTACGTCTATCAACGTAACTAGAATGTGCTTATGACACTCAATTTCATGGCAAGATCCAATATAAGAACGTACAAACTGAAAAATAAAGTTCCATCTCATCTTTACAAGCAATAGGAATGGTCTCACAGATGAAGGCCTTGAGAAGGCCAAAGTTAGAATGCCTGTCGAATTAGTCACCAAATAATTGAATGAAAACATGGAAGGTGAATTAACATGATAAATCACTAGAAAAAATAAATTGTTTCTTCATTTCTGTTCAGGAAGAAGCGGCACCCAGATGAGACCCAAAAGGAATGAAATGTCCAGAGGAGTTGTTACCGGTGGAGTTCATTAAATCTATGAGAGATTCATGGTCCATCAATTCAGAGTTAGTGCAAATAGTTTGGAGTTGCAATTGGTCATAGGCGTTGCTGTTGGGCACACTCACAGCATGGTGTAACATGTTCATCATCAAGTTGTTGGACGATCCTATCATATATTCTTCATGACTTTGGTTAAGCATGTATTCAGAGCCTTCAAATAAGGACTCCATGTCTTCAGAATAACCTGCAGTTATTGTTTCATGGTTTATATCAGACTCAGAATTGGCACAGGCCTCAACTGTTGATGATCTCTCCAGCATTTCCTTGAATTTTGAGGACTGCAAAAGCAAACCCAGGGCTGTAGAGGCCGACCCATTTGATCTTTGCTGAGCCTGCATTGTCATTTCATGAGCAGGTGGCATGCCTCCTACCCCTCTTGGCAAGAGAGTATTAATGGTGTCCTTTTTATTGTCTTGCTCATTTTGATTTGGCTCCTTATTGTTGGTGATCAAAGGGAGCAGATTCAATTCTTTTTCAACTACAGTGCTAGCAATTTGGGCACCATTTGATGGGCGTAGCCACTTTATGTAACGGCTCAGATCGAAATTGGTTACAGCATTTAGGCCTCTATATTCTATTGCAGCCATGTCATAGGCTGTAGCTGCTTCCTCTTGAGTGCCTGCACACAGAAATATCATCAGCTGCTCAGTATTATGTTTTTTTACTTCTTCATTTGTATTTAGCTTCTGCTTTTCTTTTTGACATCTTGTACTTTTCCTTTATCTATGGAGATGCTTTGATTTTATTATGCATCAACCTTACAGGTGGACTTTGGATTATGTGGTTGTCCCTTGTGTATTTTGTACTTTCTATTTTTAATAGATTCTTGGGCTCAGAGGAGTCCATCATAAAAAACAGCATTTCTAGATAGAGATATTTGTTGCCAAAGACTAAAAACAAAATTTAAAAGAATTTAAAATGGATTCCTGAATACTTACTGTATGTCCCCAGATAGAGATACTTGTTGCCAAAGACTCGCCCAATTCTGGCTTCCCAGCGACCATTGTGATGATGTCTGATGAAAAAATAAACAAAATTTATTAGTTGATGAAACTTAGAGTGGCCTCAATACATCCTCCCAACAAAGTCGTGAAACAATACATTCTGAAATGTTTTTTAGATTTGATTGCATGAAATTTTTACATCAATTAAATGCATGCAATGATGTATAAGAGGTATGAATGAATGGCTTCCTACCTTGCAACTCCTCTGTACTTAGACACTCCCCTTGAGAAACCACTGCTCTTCCTGTATGCACATTCATTTATTTAACATTATTATAATGAATGACAAAATGTGACCCATTTCATCAATTTCTGTTTCTTAATGTTTATATTTACCTCCTGAGAGAGCTGACGTATTCCTCTTTGGAAATATTTTTCATTTCCTCCACTTCTTTTGTGTAGGTGCTTATCTGATTATGTATTTGGAATGCAATGCATGGTAGCTTTAGTCACAGGTTTGATTAAGTTTCATAACAGTGGATTTAAAGTAAGCTTCAATGTATTGTTCTTACTGGAAAATTAAGCACACTTTCATGCCCCCAGTATTTGAGAGCTGCAAGATCATAAGCGTGTGCTGCAGCTTCCTCATCATCATATGCCCCTACACAATCAAACAAAATCTTATAAGTCAAATCATTTCTGCATTAAATCAAGACAAAAGGTTTGAGACAATGGCACGGCTAAGTCAGAGAACTCACCAAGGTAAACTGTTTATTTAATTGTCGCCATGCACAGACCAAACAAACATGAAAACGAATCAGTAAAGTGTGAAGTTGAGAATTATCAACACAATTTCAACATATATACAGTTTTGAAACTAAGAAATAAATTATAATGCCACCACCTTGGCGACCCTTTTTGCTCTGCGCCTGGTTCCAACAATACTTGTCCCACAGATGTGCTTCATATCGACCAGTCCATCTATGCCTGCACATTCAAAACAACACAATGCAGAATATATCTTCATTCAGAACCAAGATTGACAGATATATATATATATATATGTGAAAACATATATGTATATTCTCCAATCAATGGAGCAATGGAGGCATATTATGTTATATACCTGGTAACACCTCTGTAAATGGAGCTTCGCTTGGGAGGAGTGTCCCTGCGGATACTATTCCGAGATCTTTTGGGCTTGGGCTGACTACTTCCTTGTTCAATTTCAACTCCACTGCGACTGTTCTTCATTTTACCCGCAACAGCAAAAAGTCGCAGAAAATTTTGGGCAAATGCCTGGAAATTATGAAGTTGTTTGTCCAGCAAGTTTTAAGCGTTTGGATGTTTGTTAGAGAAGAGGGATGGAGATTTGAGGAGGAATAGGCGGGCAAAGCGCGTTAAAAAGGGGCATGCAGGCCAATGGCAGAGGATGAGAAGGTTGGTGTATGAGCGGCAGGCCGGCTCATTATTATAACCGCAGTCTTGTCTGTAGCCTTTGTCCGCGGCATGCCTGCCACCCTGCCTGCTCTTCGCCTTCGCTAATTTTGGACTTTGCTATAAATGGCCTCTCTTGATTTCTCTCCTGATTTTTTTCTTTATCATTTATTAATCTACCATTTGTTTTTATCAATATCTTAGATCTTCGTCATCGTATCTATTCAGCACACTCCTCATTCCGATAACGTGCCTTTAAATAAAGTGGAGCAATCCTCAGATCAATTTGAAATATTGTTATTATTTCACACATATTTTTCGAAACTGTAATTAATATTCCAGAATGCATCAGAAAAGGAAACAGCCTGTCGTCTTGAATCAGAATGACGTGTCTGTGCTTGAATTATACGTAAGATTTGCAAGCAATCAATTTTTAAGGTCTTTTATTACAAAAATATCAGGGGTTGAGAATTTATTATTTTTTCAATGTCATATTTTTATGGAGGATTCTATATCATTTATGAGTTTGTTTTGCTATCTAAAATAGGAGTATAAGCTTATGTTGATACCTCTTCAACTGATAGTCAATGATTGAGAACTATCCATTACACCAAAGTGATTTGAAACACTCATCCCTTATGTCATAATTATGAGAGTTTGAACGTTGGTAGATAACGTAATGAACATACCATCAATCTCTTCAATTATGCTCAACCAATTGAACTACAACTGTTTAGTACAATGCCATATTGATATATAGACAATATATAAAACACCACAATCACCATTGAATCATCACATGTATATAAATTGTTTCGACTAATAAGTAGAACAATATGGTTATAATGTTGTTTTCCCATAATTAATTATTTATTTATCATTTTGTATATGTAAATGGACTATAGAAGTAAAAAAACGAAAAAATTGACAAAAAATGTAAGTTGTTGAAAGTTTAGGGGATGAGATTTTTTTTAATTAATTAAAAAATTGAATGATTAAAAAAATGGATGTTCTGAAATGTTATGAAATTCAATTGTCTAAGCATTATTGTAAATGTGTTGGATCATATTTTATGATCTATCATTATGATGAAGTATACAATTATACTAATCCAAAGATATTTACACAACTAAATCTAAAAGTAAAATTGTACCTCATCTTGTTGATGGATTATAAAGTATGGTCTCAAGCGTCTACAAAAATACTTGCATTGTTGAATCCTACATCACTCTAGATCATCATTTTTTTAGTTTTAACTTTTTAAAATGAATAGAAGTAGATGTTGCTTATAAAAGGAAAGCATAAGAGAAAAATAGTGATAGATGTGTGTCTCATTCAATGTTTGTTGAAGGTTTTGATAGTTAATGAAATTTAGGAGGAGGTAATGTCCTTTTAAATTTTGTCTTAGTTTTTGTCTTTTGGCTCTGTGTCAATGTGAATGTATTCATTGGGGGTGGTATTTGATCAAACATAGTATTGTCTATACAATTGCATTAGAATCTATTAAGTACATTGTCATATGGCTATCATGGCATTTTTGTGACTTTGGAAGAAACCTTGTAAACCTATATTTGTACTAAAATTACGTGTTTGGGATAACATGGTACTATAGGCATGTTTTGGGATTCACCTCAACTAGATCAACACATTTAATTTAACAAGAGTGTTTATGTTTGCCTTGGAATTTTGTAGAACTGATACCTAGGTGAAAATGATTGTGTGCAACTACAATCATAGAGGTTCTTCTATGAGAGAATCTATTGAGTGGGGAGGTTTTTTTTTTTTTCTATTACATGTAGTTGTTGTGGAGGTGTTTGTGTGATTCTATGTACTTCCTATAAGGTTATTATATTCATTACTTTAATTCTATTATTTATTAAGCATTATTGGTCACTGGTCATTAATGAGTAGAGATAAGTTTTACATATAGAGAGATGAAAAATCAAAAGTTAAAAACACTAAAAAGTGATTTTAAACATTTTGGATGGTAGAAATATGAAGATAAAAAAATAGAAGCAAATGTTCAAATGTGAATATAATTATTTGTAATATGAAATATGAATTTAATGAATCAAAATATAAAAACACAATCAATGTCATATACTTGTTAAATAAATACATTAAAAATATATATTAATCAAATGAAAGATGTTAGATAAACACTTTTCATCTCTACACATCCAACCAAATTTTATAATATTACAGTAATAAAATAATTCAAATCATAATTTTTTATTAATAAAAAAATATATACAATTTAATGCTAATAATGAATACGTCTATCATTAATCAACTTACATTTTTTCACATATAATCAAATTTTATTTTATAATTAATAATATATTTGAATTATGATTTATTATTTGAAAAAAAATCTATATATATATATATAGATCATTTCCCATATTATGGCTGAATTTAATATCTAATTGTTTAATATTTAAGGATATTCCCAAACTAGCAATAATAATAAAATAAACTCTATGGGAAAATGATTTTATAAGTGTACGTGTTGCTCTACCTTTTGATACGTTGACATGAAAGAAAGTTAAGAAAAGTGAATTTAGATATAAAATTGTTATGGTGGGAGAGAATATGATCCAAACTTAGCGATGTAAACTATGAACTGTATTTTGTCATCTCACTTTTAACATGTAATAAATTGTCAAGCTGTAAGGGGATTTGACAATGCTGGAAAACTCCTTTCCAAATGAATAAGTTCAAAAGAAAGCAAAATTCTAATTGAATGAAACAATAATAATAATGAGCCAAAATTGAAGGCTCGATACTAATCCTTGTGTATAATAATAAATAATTAAAATTGAAAAAAATAATGCATGTCTTTAATTTTATGTCCTAATGAAATGTATATTTTTAGAAAAATAAAAAATATTTGAATATAGTTTTTAATAAAATTGACACTATAATTTAGTTGCTAGTAAAATGTTTAAAAAATAAGTTACATAGGACATCACTCTTTATATAGTAAATTTTAATTTTTTTTCCTTCAATTTTTTGGGTATGTTTATAACTTGAAACTTTAGCGCATGGATTTATTTTTTCCTTATTTTGATAAATATATGTTTTTAAATAAATCTTAAAGGTTGTGTGTACTGAAAACATAACTATTTTTATGGGATGCCACTTTTTCCTTAATTATTTAAATTCAAAAAGGAAAAAAATAATATAATCTTGACATAGAATGTTTTCTATAGTACATCATATTTTTTGTTAAGATTACTATAGTACATCATATTTTTTTCAAAATTTTAAAACAAATTTTAGTATTTTTTCTTGAAAGGATAATTGACCATATATTTTGCTATTGATAACCTATTTTTAGTAAAAATAAAAAATAAAATATAGAGAATTAAGCCATTGAAAAAAATATATTTTTATAAATTACACTTATATATCTATAAAATGGTATTCTTCTGTTTAATTTTTTTTTTACACTAATAAGAGTTGTTTTGAATTGATAAGACTAGAAGGGCCAATAACCATTACAAGGCAACCATAGAGGCAAAAGAAAGACGACTCACAAAATCATGAGACAACTAAAAAAAGAGTGAGACTCACCAGCAGTGAGACTGGAGGAACATCAAACAAACCATGCCTTTAATTGGAGCATGATACCCAGGAGTAGACATCAACTACAAAGTAATAGTAGTAACAATAGAGGAAAACAATCACCAAAAATCCACCCTATAGGAATAGGCGAAAACTAGTGGAAGCCAAAGCTTAAATCACTGAACAAAGACCCTCCTTACTAGAAAATCCAAGCTTCACCACCGCAGGAGAAGTATGAGAAACCATCTACACCCTTAGATCTCCTCTCTACCTCTAAAGGAGACCCAATCTGTAGAGCGAGGAAGAAAGCAAAAACTCCTCAAACAACCAGAGCAAGAGAAGTAGAACAACAACCAATAACTCTATAGCATTTCAAAACATGGTAGATCCCTTGACACCACCCATCAAGGAAATCCAAATGAATCACCAAAAATCCATCCATAAGATGGAAAGAAAGAAACTCCCATAAAAAAACCACTATCACCATACTTACAATGATAGTTAACATGCCAAAACCATCATTAAGAGCAAGATGTGCCCAAAATAGATTGTGTCCTAAAGGGATAACATCAAGGAACCAAAGGGACTGAAAGTAGTCCACCAAGAAGAGAATTCTAAATATCACCATCATATTTATTACAGAAACAAAGATATCCTACAAACCAAGGACATACAAGCAGTCCAAGCTCACAATAAGAGACCTATAGAACACAATAATCCCTAAAATCCCCTCAAAACCCAAGTCAAGGGAAACTTGGCCAGTTCTGAGGAAATGCAAGGCTTCTAGACTATTGAAGCCAAAATACTCATCCAAAGCAAAGAAAAGGAATAGGATTTTGAAGGAGTCAAAACCACCAAATACCATAGCCATGAAGCCACCAATCAAACTCTCAGTAAAGGACAAAGTCTTCAAAAAATACATCAAAGCCAAAGGCACTCACAAACTACATAAAGTAGTCCCAACCATAGTGAAGCCAAGCCAATAGCCCACACAGGAAGAAAAAATAGGGAAGGAGGTCAATAGCCCAGTTGAACCACCTTCTAAAACTTCAAAATCATCCCCCCACATATTCATGCAATGAATCTAGATGGAGGATGTGAAAAAATATTTTGAAACACCTAGCATAGCCACAGTGGGAACCTCGCAAGCAAAGCACCAAAGAAGGCCAAAAAATCTCCCCCAACCAAACGACACAACATGAAAGTAAAAAACCCAAACAAAGAGCAAGGAATGCCAAAAAGTCCCTCCCCAATCCTCAAGGAAGACATGTCGAAGGGTGCTAGCTATGTACAAATCAACAATAATGACCTCCACTACATCTCCATCACCAACCCTAGGGGTGACAAATAGCAACACACTACAAGTGGGAAAGAGCCAAAAATAGGAGAGGAAAGCAGTAAACCCCAAATCCTTTGCTAGTAGAAATTCAAGAGCCTTCTCAAAAGTCCCCACAAGGAAGAATACCAAAAAATACTTTAGCTAGGTAGGGTAGAGGGATCAAGTCAGAGCATCTCCAACCCTGACACCCACCAAACTCCCCAAAGGACCCCCAGACAAGCAGCAAGGAAACAACTAGGAGTGGGAAAGAAAGCCATCCACAGGAACCAAAACATCCCCCAATAGGAAGAGGAAGAGAGCCCCATCATCATCCTCTGAAACTAAATCACCATCACCCTCGCCTTCAAGGATTTTCAAAAAACCCCTCCCGCTCACCATGAATCACTAATAAGAGTTGTTGAAATATCAAAATTTTGATTGTTTTTTAAAATATTTTTTCCCAAAGTGATGTTACATATGAACTTAGTAGACACTTTTAGTTGGAAAATGTGTGGACCATATCTAAATTAGTTAGAATGAATCTAATTGGACCATATGTTTGACCAAAGTTGAATTTTAGTTGGAAATGCTTAAATTCACTTGTGTTGATATGTTGGTTGAAAGTGTGACACAATGTTGTACTTTTACCCATATCTCATGTGCACAACTTATATTTTGATATATTTATGCATCAATATTTTATAGAGAAGTTGAAGTTTTAATATTTTTAGGAGGAAATCATTTTTTTTTCATTGTTGAAACCAATAACATGAACTATGAACTACATAAAGGGTGATCCCACAATATTGGTTTACAATTTTTGGCCAAACTGGACACTGAACTGATTTTTTCTAATTAAATCTTCACTTTCGAGCACCTAAAGTGGCTAAACCTTGAGGAATTTGAATTTGTGACATTTTTTTCTGTAGATTCTAAATATATTTTTTTCAAAATTTTTGGAATCAGATTGTACTTCTTTTTCCATCTCCTTTGAAAACTAGTTTTTATCAGTAAACACCATTTTTAAGGAGTGATGCTCAACATATACAAAATAACTTTTTTTCTATGAAGGATACAATTCTAATTTTTTTGAATTTAGATTTGTAACTATGATATCTAACCCTTTCATTTGGTTTCATAGTGTTTTATTGAATATTTTTTCCTTAATCAAGTTTCAAAGTCAAACCAATTACAATTTAGACATAGGCGGACCGTATACAACATAATTTTTTTGTATGTATTGAAAATTCAATTTTATTCTTTTTACTAGATTAAGGACATCAATGCCTAGCCTACACTTATTTTTTAGAATTTTATTTTGATAATCTGCTATTTTTCCACGTGCAGAACAAAGAGCTTGATTTTTAGTGAAAAACCTATGTTTAATCAAACTAAAAAGCAAATTCATAATAAAACAAAAACATGTTAAAATTATATTCGTTGGATAGCTCGTTCAAGGACTACCATCACCCAATTGGGTCTATGAAGTCTCCTCCATTTTCATCCTCAACTCGAGCTTCAAAGGGAAAAAATTTGGAGATTTTTGGTGCCAGAGGGGGAGAAGGGGGAAAAGGGGGGTTCGAATGAACTTAGGTTCAAGCGAACCCCCCTTGGAGGTTCGATCAAGCCTTGGTTTGCTTGAACCAGGGTTTGAGCGAACCCCCCTTTCTACAAAGTTTATCTTTGTTTTTTATTCCAAGAAATGAGAAATATGTGGGACCTAACATTAATAGGGTTCACTCAAAGGGGGGTTTGAGCAAACCCTTATTGGGTTCATTTAGACCCTAAGTTTGTTCGAACCCACCAAAACCCAAAAAATTTTCATGGGGGAATTTTTTGCAATTTTGCTTCCTCAACAAAATTGTAAACCAGTTTTGTGGGATCACCCTAATATATATATGTTTCTACATAAAGGTGCTTGGAAATGAGACATGAAATTAAGGATTGCTCATACTATCACAAAATCACATCAATCACTTCATAGTTTTACTTAAAATATAGATTTGAGAAGGAAATAATGCTTCTTTTATTGATAAAAAGATATTCAAATTATTCAAATATGAAAAGATACGGTATTTTCTTGAAAAGAAAGACTTTACAATACTTAATTTTTTAACAAAAATAGAAAGAGCTCCTTAAAAATAACCCTAGGCACCCATTTTATCTATCTCAACATAGGAGAGAATCTAGGACACAACCTAAAGACAAATACTTATTTTTTAACTTATTGAATTGGTTATTTCACCTCTATTTGGGCACTAAAAATTAAATTCCTCTTGTTTGACTCCTTTGAAAAATGCCAAATGTTTCTAGTTAGGTGTTGAGGGTAAGGAATACTAACTTCCTCAATTTTTTTCTCCTATGACTACTTGTTGATCCACCTAGATGGTTGCAACTATTGTCTCCACTCTCCTACATAGGTGGATGGTTAGTCAAACTTCCCCTTGGATGCTTGCAACTATTCAAAACTACTTCATCTCATTTCAACTTCCATAACCTCATCTGCAAGATGATAGGACATGTGATTTTAGGAATTTGAGGTGATTAGGACTCCTTGGAGAGCATAGGATAAGGCTCTTTTATTATGAATTTGACTTATTCACTTTAATTTTCCTCATTCTTAACTGCAACCTATAAATGAGGGGATTCACTACCCTCTATATGACAGGGTCCTAAGGAGAAAATAACACTCAATTACCTCAAAGATCAAAGCTTAGGTGATAGGACAAACAACAAAGAATGTTTATACAATCTAATCGAATTAACACTAAGTTACAAATGACAAGAATGCCAAATCAACTTAAATATAGGAGTAAATGAATGAATTAAATTCTCTCATATACAAAAATGAAAAGCACAAAAAATGAAGATTATACCCAGGTAAGAGGATTCGCTCTTGGCCATGGATGTCAACATGTCACGCGGGAGTTTGCGCACCACATTTTCATCTCTAGTTTAAAAAAGGTAGTAAAAATATAGAATCTGAAATACCCAGCTTGCAAAACCTTTTCATCTCCACACAAACATGACATGAAAATGTTGGGGCTATTTAGGGGCTTTCCTTAGTCAAACCCCCACTTTGGTGTTTCCACCTACATGGAAAACTAGATAGGATCGAGATAGATAAAATACATAAAGAAAAGATGTGTGATAGAAACAAACCCCACAAAGGAAGAGAGCCCTTATCACAAATATAATTGACATGTGATAGAAACAAACCTCACAAGGAGGAGAACCCCTATCATGAATATAAATAAATAAAGATAAGATTGCATAGACAAGATCAATATAATGACAAGAGAGTGTTACCAATAGCATGCGACTCCCCTCTTGGATTGATAGACAATGAATTTGTGTACAATAGGAGTCTTGACTATTGCTTTAGAGACTATTTTGGTAGAGCTTCATTGCGTGAGTGAGAAAGTGAGATTTTTTTTTTTCAAGAGAGCTTTCATTGTGAAATGAGTGTGAAAAATAAAGTTTTTTAAGTTGCATGGGTGTGAGGAGTCATTACATGCACATCCTTACTGCTACAATGCATGCCATGAGTAAAGAAAGTGGAATATTTGCATTTGAATCTAAGAAAGTTAGGGTATGGTAGCACATTATAGTGGAGAAATCTATTTGTCACACTAGTGTCCAACCAAAACTTTTGATGCAGGGGCATCGTTATTTTTGCAATTTTGGTTTTCTTTATCTTTTTATTTCCATTTGGAAACTTTTGGCTTGGTTTGGGTGAGGGCAGTGTTGAGGCCTGGAAAGACCATTTGAAGATACCAACCAAATAAGATCAAGCTTCCATATGGATGCATGAAAAAAAGGTGAAGTTAGTTACAAGATTTAGTGCAAATTTAGTTTTGAAAACTAACTTCTAAAAGAGTGCATTGATAGAGAGAGGTTGGTATAGAAAATGAAGGCAAGGAAGTTATAAATTTTTGTTACTTTTTCAAGAACCAACAAGAAGAAGATGACATCAAGGGAAAAATGGAGGGGGTATGTTTTTGGTGCGGAAAATGAAAGCCACCAAAGTGAGCATAGAAGGTTAATGTGAAGACAAGAGGAAGATTTGGGGGCACAAAAAACAAGGATAGGGTGATTGAAAGTTTAGCATTGGAAAGTGAGAATAAATTGAAAGCAATTGTGAAGGGGTCAGTCAGAAGGTAACCAATAAATTGAACAACCATGGCGATGACCAGATGAACCCCAAAATTTTATGCATTGTACATTTTAAAATATTGCTATCATTTGGTTGTGTATTGTTGTTTTTGATAAACTCTAATATGATAATGGTGATTTCTCTAGGTAGACATAAAAATGTTGGTATAAAGAAGTTGATGATGGCATGTGAGACTTGCCAATTTCCTTTGAATATTAAAAGCTATTAGCTATGTATTATCTCTATTTTATTTCCTTTGCAAAAGATAGAATCTTGCTTGCTATTTTTAATTTGAAATATTATAAGCTCCTCTTTATTTCTAGTCATGGGTTTCAGTTGATGTGGATATATTAATAAAAAATAGATATGTGAATTGGTGTTGTCTTGTAGCTTTTGCATTTGGTTTGTAATCACAGCTATCAATTTTTGGTATCATAGCCATAAGTGACTGGGAAGGGTGAAGTTGAGCAAAAATAAAGCCAAGAAAACTTCCAAGAGGAGGTGCCAGAGGAGGTGCTAGAAGAGGTGCATATGAAGGGGTTTTTGAAATGTTGAAGAATCCCATGGAAAGAATGGAGGCCATGAGGCAGGCACACAAAAGAGGGTTACCTAGAAGAGATATAAGCAACAATGAAGAAGAGGAGAAACTAGCTAGATAAGAAACTTGGTTCATGGAGAAGGAGAAGACCTTGATGGAGTTGAAGTGAGAATACTAAGAGCAGTCATAGGGGTTGGAGCCAAGCCCAAGATAGAGGTTCCCATCTACTTAGGAAGCCTCAATGGAGAAGAACTCATTGATTGGATCAATGATCTAGATAAGTATTTTGAATATGAAGAAGTAGTAGAGGATAAGTGAGTCAAATTAACATGCACAAGACTCAAAGGACATGCTGCTATGTGGTGGGTTTATGTGTAGCCAAAAAGGAGAAAGAAGAAGAAAAAAGATAACTTCTTGGGATAGAATGGTTGTCAAGTTGAGAGCTAAGTTTCTTTTGGGAGACTACCAAACTAATCTATTCAAAATATTGCAAAAACTTAAGCATAAGGAGATGAGTGTAAAAGAATATATTGAGGAGTTCTATAATCTTATGATTCATTCAAGGCATAGTGAAGAGGATATGGATAAGGTAGCTAGGTACGTCAATGGATTGTGGTACAATTTTCAAGATGAATTAAGTCTTTTGTCTCCTAGGACTCTTGAGGAGGCATATCAATTTTCTATTAAAGTGGAGGAGAAGATTATGATAAAGAAAAATTAGCAAGGAAGAGGTAAAGGAAGAGGAGCAAGAGGAAGAGGGAAGAAATCTAGTGGAGGGAAACAACACCATCAAGGTGAAGAAGTAGGAACTTCTAGTGGACAAGCTAATTCGAAGAGAGGAGGTTTCCAAAATAGAGGAAGGAGACCATTTGGTAGAGGAGGTTACTAAGGAAGAGGAAGAGGCTTTCCAAGCAAGTGTTTTAAGTGTAACAAGTTTGGTCACAAAAGTTGGGATCAGTGTTCTGAGTTTATGCAAGAAGGCCACACAAGACTTGAGAGGAGTAATCAAATTATGCAAGCAAACCAAGAGAGTGTGGGGTCACCTTATCATAACTTAAAGAAGAACTTGAGATAGGAGAGTCTTTGATGTTCAAAAGAGTATTGTTGAAGCCACCAAAAGAGAGTCCAAAACCTATGCAAACAAGAGATTTATTCAAGACCAATTGCAAGGATAGACATAAGTGCTGCAAAATTATTATTGATAATGGTAGTACGGATAATATTGTGTTAGTTGAAATGGTGAACAAGCTAGGTCTTACTAGAATTAAACATCCTAATCCCTATCAAGTTTCTTGGCTACAAAAGTGGCATAAGTTATTGGTAGATGAGCATGCCTCAGTAGAGTTTCAAATAGGTAGTTATAAGGACACTGTTATGTGTGCCGTCATGCCCATGAATGCTTGCCACATGCTTCTAGGTAGGCCTTGGCAGTTTGAAAAAAGAGCCATACATGATGGAAGAAACAATACCTACACTTTTCAGAAGGACGGTCAGAAACATATGATAGAGCCTCCAAAATCCTTACAAAATTAAGAGCAAATCATGACTTGGATCATGATTGCAAACCTTTGTGCCTAAGGAGGGATTAAGGGTTTAACCTAGAAACCCTTACCTTACAAGTTTATCTAAAATCCTTTGGCATTTTAATTTTGCATTGACTTGTTTTAGTTGGTCACCGGTCGAATTAGTTATCACTTGACCCTTTGAATGTGTATGTTTATCGACCCCTTTGTCTAGGAAAGATGGTCACCCACGCATTGTCCCACATCAAATACTTATAAAGTTTGGAAAAATATTTCACGTCCAAAAAGACTTAATTTTAAGTCATTTTTTTCTCAAGGGTCTAATTGTCATTGGCCTAGTCGTGGCCCCATTTTAAGACTAACTTCTGGCTTGTGCAGAAATCCTGCTCATTGGATTTGAAGACTAGATCCTGGCTATTGATCGCACACCTCACAACATTTTAGACTGGCCATCAAAAGCTGTGTGAAGTACGTGATGGATTGACGCGCGTCCTTTCCATGGTGGGACCTGACCCTTTTCTAGGCACTTGTTGATCGATGATTTGGATATCAACAACTATTATCTAGAGTAAAAGCTAGATCTTAGCCATCCATCACACACCTCGCGACATTTTAATTAATGCCCAGTGGAAGCTTGCGAGGTACGCGATTGAAGGACGCGTCGAACTCCTTGACCATTGTGTAGAGTGTGGCAGATCTTGTGGATTGAATGATGTGGCTCCCAATCAACAAATTTTCATTGGCCAAATGTTGGCAAGCTATGGTCTCAGGATTTCAAACCCGATTTGACTTAATCTTGGCTGTTTGATTTTTTTATCCCATCTGGAAATCGATAGCTAATATTCAAAAATTAGAAATAGGCATGTGATAGTCATTTCTACTCTACGAGGAGTATGCATTAATGGCATGTGTTCTACAGGAGTGATCAATTTGATCCTGGTTCGTGTGAGGAATTGATTTCCTATCATCATTAAGAATAATACATGGATTTTCATGTACTTGGCTAACTAACAATGGAGATGTGGATGCCAGTGGTCAATTGCTTGCTCACTCGTGCGATTTTCATCAAGCATTGATGATTTGCATGCCTAATTTTCCTATTAAATGAAGGTTGATGGCCTATATATTAACCATTGCAATTGAGAGTGTGAACTTTTAAATTCCAGAAGTGTACATTGTGTTTGTGAAGTAGTATTTTTGGAGAAGATGAGCAAGCCAACTACTTCTGTGTTAGCAGTGCGGAGGTCCCCAAGATTTCATAAATCTCACGATGATGTCCCAAAGCATGAGCAAAACATACCCAAAATTACTTTGAATTTGAAAGAAAAGGGCAAAGAGGAGCCCATGGTGAGGAGGCTACATCACTCCCTACCATATGCAACCATAGATTGAGAAGCTGAGTTGTAACCTCAGAAGCGATAGAGGACAAAGGAAAAGAGTCTATGGGTTTTGTGAGGGGAATGTGAAGAAATATTAGATATGGCCGAGCTTCTTTTGGAAGGCAGAATTCCCCCATTGCTATCATTGACAGTCCTTCAGATAGTGAAATCAAAATTGATTCGAGCTACCAATGATATCTCATGCTCCTAAATCAATTGGCAGCCCTAGGGGAGGAAGTGATAACAGTTGCCCTAGTTTCAGTAAAGACTTTGTGTGGGTGTGATTACTCAATGGCCAGTAGAGATAAAGACGAAGAAGGTGTGGTGGTTTCTCCTCTTCCTCCCACAAAAACACAAAGTGGGTGGGTCTACCGCGGCTCTGGTGTTGGTACTAGTTCTTGTTCTGGGTGATGAAAATGGTGTTTGGGTCTTGATTTTTGTTGTGATGATGAAATTTTTGTGGCCATTATTTGCACTCTATGGGTACGTTGGTTTTTTTTCTTTTACACTAATTTGGAATGCTTTGGGTTTGGTGTGATGGATAACTTTTGGCTCAATGTGGTTGGAATGAAAAGTTTGTTGGTGGCTAAGGATAAATTTTGGAGGCATAGGCCAGTTCCTTTTTAGTGAAATAAAGTGAATCTGGTTTCCCCTATTCAAAAAATCATTACAAGCACCTGTTCAAGAAATTTTTGGAATGAAATGAAATATCTTTGAAATGTAACTGTAATGAACCTGATGCTTGTTTCTCCCTTAGTCTATAAAAGGGATTTCAAGGCTCATTATAGGGGGCTTAATTTTTTAGTCCAGTACATGGTCTGGGTAGAACTAAGCACATAAAGGATATACTATAGAAGGCTAATGAATAGAATAGTGGGATTGTCTTGGGTTTAAGCCTTATATGTAATAGTCTTAAAATTAGTTTTATGCAAATTACTGATATCAAAACAAATCTTATCTTTGGAACACTTACTCTCCTTTTGTAAATTTCTGCAAATCATAAATGAAAATATCAAGGGTATTATCATTTATCTTCAAATGTTCAATTGAATGTGTTTCCTTATTTTTTCTTTAACTTAAAGGGTTAGTTAAATGCTTGAAGAAAGACATAGATTTGTGAAAATTTGCATAGGATCTGATAAGAAGTTATGTTTTAGATATTGTGAGTTTTCATATTACAAGGCATTGTGAAAAAAGTCTACCATTATCAGAGTTAAACAATTTGTGTATTATTGGTTATTGCATATTTGACTCCATTGCCCAATTGATGAAGCACTAGTCTGTTTATTAGAGATTTTTGTAGGAAAATGAGTAGATGATTTACCTAACCATGGATTTAAAATACAAACACAATTCACTTAAAATCTTTCAATTATGAAGCATGAGTGTGAAATATCTCCTTGTTCCTAGTAAATAAGGTAGCAATTTACCTAAAGATCAACCAAATCTTTAGTGAGTTATATCTATTTGCAAAGGTAGGAACTAATCTATGCATAGAAGTGCTCTCCATCAAATAGATCATAATGAAAACACTAAGGAACACCCTCCTTGGTATCACAGAGCCTAAAGTGGAGTAAATATCTTAGAGTCCTTTACTCATTATGTTGGCCATTCATCTTGAAGATTCTTGATTATAGGGGTTGGCTACCCTTTAGAGAATTCTAAGGGTGTACTGGAAAAAACACCAACAGAATGGCGACTCTGTTGGGGAAAATTTCCATTCTCCAAATGCAGATCTTTGTATGATAGAGTCAAATGGTGTGGTAATTCTGAACATCTTGTTCAGATATTGAAGAATTCTTGAACCTGGTAGAGGATTTGATTGTAGCAAAGTTCGAAGGATTTGAAAGTGACTCCGTTGTGGAAGCAAACCCAGAACATGTCTTATTTTTGAAGAAACTTCATCTCATTTGAATTTTAATCCTCCATAATAGGAGGTGGAAACTCTGACTAAAGAACCTGATAAAGAATTCATCAAAGCTCCAGATCTAGAAATTTCAAGATGAAAGTTAGATGACTATTGCAAAGTTCTAGGTATTCTCTTAGAATTGAAGAAAATTTGATCATGTTTGTAAGAAAATTATGAGAAATTTTATGTTCTTGTGATGTAAATGATTCTCTATTAGGTGAAGTAGCACTATATGAGGGAATAATAATGGTAATTTAGGATGCCTTTTGAATGTGAATTGAAATTCATGCATTATCATGAAGAAGCATGTTATATTGTAGGACCTTAAGCAATATATATAAGAGGTTAGCATTGTAAAGGCTTAAGGTCATAATTGCAAAAGGAATTTGTATTGTATTGTGTAATTGCAAAGAAAATTGTGTAATCCTTTTCAAGGTATGAAAATGCATCATCAAGCTTCACATCATGGTGTGGATGCAAATGTAACCATGCATAATAGACACCCTTTGTCATGTCAAGGAAATTTTAGTATCCAGAGGTACAGGGCCATAAATTTTGGTAACATTTGTAGCTACCCAAATTTTTTCCTACCTAAGATTAGAGATATTATACCAAAGTTCAATGGTGAAAAGGTTGAATCAACAAGAAAACATTTGAAAGAGTTTGTTGATGTGATGGGTGATTATGAATTGGACTTTGAAGATGTTGTCATGAAATTGTTTGTCCAATCCTTAAAGGGAGATGCTAGAGATTGGTTTTCATACTTACCAGCATCCTCCATACATTCATGGGATGAGTTTAAATTAGTGTTCATGGAAAATTTTGGTGAAAGGATTGATCCAATCCTAATTAGATAAAAAAATCATGAGTATGGAGAAAGAAGAGGATGAGCTAGTTCCCTCTTTCAATCTCAGATTTTCAAAGATTATAAGAGAGATCCCTAAAATCCTAAGACCAAATGATGCAGAGTGTTTGGTGGTGTACTTGGGTGCATTTGATAAAAATACAAGTTACCTCTTAAGAGACAAAGATCCCACAACATTGCATCAAGCATATCAAACTACCATAGATATTGAAAACAATTTGAAGTATTCAATGATGAAGGGATATTCAACCACCAATGTTGGTCATCCTAACACATTTCATGTACAACTAGTGGATCAATTAGTAGAAATTTGTGCTAAGATGACAAGGATTCTACTATTCCATTTCTCCATCACCACAACATGAGAATCATGGTAAGACCCAAGTGAAATACTCATAGGATCAAAGCAAAGCTGATCAGGTATCTTCAACTAAGAGATTATATGAGATGAAAAGGTATCAAGGGGAATCACCTTCTGATCTGTTCTCCAAGTTTGTGGATACTTTGTTGGAAGTGCCTAAAAATGCCAGACCAAAAGAATCAATATGTATTGATCTGTTTTGTAAAATATATCAATCAGGATTGAGAACTTTACCAAAGGAATTGAAGCCTCATGATTTGAGCCAAGTAATTGATTGGATAAGGATTTTAGAAGAGTCTAAGAATGGTTACACACAACATGTATTGCTTCAAAGCGTTAGTGATAGCTACCTTGTGGAAGAGTATCCGAAGACAACACAAACAAGTGGGGAGAGTGTATTAGAACATGAATATGTATCTTGTTGTGAGGATGAATATAATGATTGTAATTAGTTTGTAGATGACATACCTACAATTCACTATAGCAGTGATGAAGATGAAGATACACCATATGAGGACAAGGAAATGGTGCATGATTATCATCCTTGGGATGTCCTAGATTGTGAGCAAATACATGAACAATGTAGTGGTACAAGTATTGGCGAAGTCACTTGTTCAAAAGTGAATGAGAAAACTATATTGAATGATTACCAAGAATGTAACTCATGTTTGTTGTTAATTGAACATGAGAGTTGCTCACATGGTGAAGAATTTGAAGATAAGGATGTCATTGTCCATGGTGATGATTCTAAATACAGTGCTAGTATTGAGGGAGATGTAGATGAACATGCCCATGTTCCTATGGTACATGGTGGTGTGCTTGAAAAAAAGGCTGAATTTCCAGCCATACATGATAATAGGGATGACATACACATGGATGAAGGAAGGGGCCTCTTCCTAAATGATCAAGTTGTGCACTTGGATGGGTACATTGGTCCTAAAGCAATATTATTGCACGTTGACCAGGAGAAACTATTTGATGAATCTTTAGACTGTGTTGATATTGCAGGATTGTTTGATCTATGTGAAGAGCAACTTAGGGATGCAGATAGTGTGAAGTATGATGTTAATTAGTATGAATGTGCAGTTGAATTATTTGTTGATGCCCCTAATCTTCTTGGCATAATTATGGACTTGTTCACATCAAATAAGGATAACACCTATGTAAAGTAGAATGAAGGTGCTCCTAAATTTGTATCATTTCTCTCAGATACATTAGGGGACTGTTGGCCCAACATGCATCAAAGTGTTTATGAAGGATTTCAGTTTGATGTACAAATTGAATGTGGTGTCCAAATTGATGATCAAGTGGAGTATGAATTTTTTACTTTTCCAATTCAATTAGATGAACATATGGTGGAACAAGTTAGTGAATGGGACATGATTACAGTAAGTGGAATTGATGGTGTAAATAATGATGATGATGGTTGTTCAGAAATGCTCAATATGCATGTTGATCCATTACAAGTGGAATAGGACAAAGTTTTTGATAGAGGAAAGAATTAGTTCTAAGTTCTTGGGGGCCATGGGCCTCCAATTTGAGCATTGAAGACAATTGAATAAGAGGATTCTGAGAAGATAAAGTGCATTGTATATTTTTGTAAATAATGTACAAAGGTTTGGTGTATTTCTTTTTGGTTGTGTCTGCTTTCCTTGTCTGGGAAAGCTCCTAGGTTTTTGTGCTTTTTCCCTGGTCTGCTTCAACCTAAGATTTGGATTCTTGCTATACCCACAAGGGGCATACATCCCCGAGCATGCGCCACTGATAGAGCCTCCAAAATCCTTGCAAAATTAAGAGAAAATAATGACTTGGATCATGATTTCCAACTTTGTGCCTAAGGAGGGATTAAGGGTCTAACCTAGAAACCCTTACCTTATAGCTTTATCTAAAATCCTTTGGCATTTTTATTTTGCATTGAATTTTTTCAACCGGTCACTGGTCGAATTAGTTATCACTTCAACCTTTGAATGCGTATGTTTACCAACCCCTTTGTCTAGGAAAGATAGTGACCTACGCATTGTCCTGTGCCAAATAATTATAAAGTTTGGTGAAATATTTCACCTCCAAAAAGATTTAAGTTTAAGTCATTTTTTTCTTGAGGGTCTAATTGTTGTTGGCCTAGTCATGGTCCCGTTTTAAGACTAAATTCTGGCTTGTGCAGAAATCTTTCCTGTTGGATTTGAAGAGTAGATCCTAGTCATTGATCACACACCTCACACCATTTTAGACTGGCCATTAGAAGTTGTGCAAGGAACATAATGGATTGACGTGTGTCCTTGCCATGGTGGGACACGACCCTTTTCGAGGTACCCAATGATCGATGATTTGGAGATCAATGGCTATTCTGTAGAGTGAAAGCTAGATCTTAGCCGTCCATCGCATAGCTCATGACATTTTAATTAATGCTCAATAGAAGCTTACAAGGTACACAATTGAAGGACTTGTGGAACTCCTCAACCACCATGCAAAGTGTGGCAGATCTCGTGGACTAAATGATGTGGCTCCCAGTCAACAAAGTTTCATTGGCTAGAAGTTGGCAAGCTATGGTCTCAGGATTTCAAACATAATTTGACTTAATCTTGGATCTTCTATTTTCCATTGCATTTGGAAATTGATGACCGATATTCAAAAAATAGAAATAGGCATGTGACAGTGGTTTCTACTCTGTGAGGAGTATGCATTAGTGGCATGCGTTCTATAGGAGTGATCAATTTGATCTTGGTTCGTGTGAGGAATTAATTTCCTGTCATCATTAAGAATAATACACAAATTTTCATGTATCTATCTAATTAACAATGGAGATGTGGATGCCAACGGTTGATTGCTTGCTCACTTGTGTGATTTTCTTCAAGCATTGATGATTAGCATTCCTAATTTTCCTATTAAATGAAGGTTGATGGCCTCTGTATTCACCATTGCAATTGAGAGTGTGAACTTCTAAATTCCAGAAGTGTGCGCTATGTTTGTGAAGCTATATTTTCAAAGAAGATGAGTAAGCCAACTACTTTTATGTTAGTAGTGTAGAGGTCCCCAAGATTTCATAAATCTCACGATGATGTCCTAGAGCATGAGTAGAACATACCCAAAAGTACTTTGAATCTAAAAGAAAAGGGAAAAGAGGAGGCCCATGGTGAGGAGGCTACATTGGTCCCTACCATATGTAGTTAGGTATGTGTAGGATCATCATGGAAAAAACAGGGCCTTAAGTGGCGAAAAATTCAAAAAAATCTAAGTTAGGCAACTTGATGTAAAAATTTGAATAAGTTATATATATTATTTCAAAAATATGTAAGAATAGAATTAGTAGAAAATTGAATGCAGTTTCTAAACTAATAGGTTTATTTAAAGAAAAAAAATTATTTGGTGAAAATTTGAAATTTCAATGCAGTAGTACTTAAATTTAAGGGGAAAAATGAGAAGTAGGTGTCTGTCTGACCACCCTAACCACAATAAAATGATAATATTTTTTTATAAGATTTTAGATATAAGTAGATGACTCATGTCCTGATGTGATGCATATTTTTTTGTAATTTTTTTCTAAGTAAATAATTAATTATGATTTTTTTATTACAACTTTTAAAAAATATAAAAACTTGTATGTCTGACCACCTTAGCTTGGTCAAAACTTCATGAAATTCATTTTTTAAAAATCCTATAGTATGTGAAGCATAGAATGTGACACATGTTTCAGATTCAAAAAATGTGATACTATTTGAAAGTTATAGATGTTTCTCAATTAGCCTATCAATCAGGACTTTAGTTGTAATTCAAATACAAAATGAATAATAATAATTTATTAAATTTAAAGTAAAGCATAATTTATATTGGTGGAAAGGTGAGAATCTCCTTTTAAAACCCTTTTCATTTCATCAATTTTGTTTAAAAAAAAGTCGTTAGCCACATACCCTACACATACCCATCATATCGTCACTTTTTGGCCCATCATGATCCTACACATACCCAACCATAGATTGAGAAGCCAAGTTGTAACCATATAAGTGACGAAGGACAAAGGAAAAGAGTTTGCAGGTTTTGTGAGGGGAATGTGAAGAAAGATTAGATATGGCCGAGCTTCTTTTGGAAGGAAGAATTCCCCCATTGCTATCACTAAAATTCCTTCAGATAGTGAAACTAAAATTGATTTTGGCTACCAATGATATCTCATGCTCCTGAATCAATTGGTATCCCTAGGGGAGGAAGTGATAATAGTTGCCCTAGTTTCTGTAAATACTCCAAGCAGGCATGATTACTCAATGGCTAGTAGAGATAAAGATGAAGAAGGGGCAGTGGTTTCTCCTCTTCCTCCCACAAAAACATGAAGTGGGCAGGTCTACCGTGGCTCTGGTACTGGTGCTGGCTCTTGTTCTGGGTGATGAAAATGGTGTTTGGGTCTTGATTTTTGTTGTGATGATGAAATTGTTGTGGCTGTTGTTTGCACTCTATGGGTACATTGGTTTTTTGTCTTTTACACTAATTTGGAATGCTTTGGGGCTAGTGTGATGGAATTTTTTTGGCTCAATGTGGTTGGAATGCAAAGTTTGTTGGCGGCTAAGGATAACTTTTGGGCGGAATAGGCTGGTTCCTTTTTGGTGAAATGAAGTGAATCTGGTTTCCCCTATTTAGCAAATGATTACAAGCAACCGTTTGGGAAATTTTTGGAATGAAATGAAATATCTTTGAAATGTAACTGTAATGAGCCCAATTCTTGTTTCTCCCTTAGTCTATAAAAGGGATTTCAAGGCTCATTATAGGGGGTTCAATTTTTGAGTCCAGTACATGGTCTGGGTAGAAGTAAGTACATAAAGGATATACTGTAGAAGGCTAATGAATAGAACAGTGGGATTGTCTTGGGTTTAAGCCTTATATGTAATAGTCTTAAAATTAGTTTTATGCAAATTACTAATATTGAAACAAATCTTATCTCTGGAACACTTTCTCTCCTTTTGTAAATTTATGCAAATCATAAATGAAAATATCAAGGGTATTATCGTTTATCTTCAAATGTTCAATTGAATGTGTTTCCTTATTTTTGCTTTAACTCAAAGGGTTAATTAAATGCTTAAAGAAGGACAAAAATTTGTGAAAATTTGCATAGGATCTGATAAGAAGTTACATTTTAGATATTGTGAGTTTTTAGATTGCAAGGCATTGTGAAAATAGTCCACCATTATGAGAGTTAAACAATTTTTGTATTACTGGTTGTTGCATATTCGACTCCATTGCCTAATTGATGAAGCAATGGTCTGTTTGTTAGAGATTTTTGCAAGAAAATTAGTAGATGATTTACCTGACCTTGGATTTAAAATACAAACACAATTCACTTAAAATATTTCAATTATGAAGCATGAGTGTGGAATATCTCCTTATTCCTAGTAAATAAGGTAGCAATTTGCCTGAAGATCAACCAAATCTTTAGTGAGTTATATCTATTTGCAAAGGTAGGAACTAATCTATGCATAGAAGTGTTCTCCATCAAATAGATCATAATGAACACACTAAGGAACACCCTCGTAGGTCCCACAAAGCCTAAAGTGAAGGAGTAAAGATCTTAGAGTCCTTTACTCATTACGTTGGCCATTCATCTTGAAGATTCTTGATTATAGGGTTTGGCTACCCTTTAGAGAATTCTAAGGGTCTACTAGAAATAACACCAACAACATACACTACAACCCTTGAGAGGAGAAGGGGATAATAAGAGTAGCAATAGCAACAAGGTTATGCTGGTGAGTGGCAAAGAGTTTTTGTGTGATGGGTGTGTGTAGGAAGTTGAGTCCACTTTTTGGCCAAAAGTGGAAGTGTTTTCCCTTATTTTTAAAATTTATCAAAATTGACCTAAAAATTTGAAGTAGTTAAAGATTGAATCTTAAAAAAAATTAGTAATATGAAATATAGTACTTGGAGTCTAGTTTCCAAATATGTAATTTATTTTAATACCTAGATGACACATTGATTTTCAATAGGCATGTCTAAAAACCACTATTTAAAAGTCACCTTTTACCATACCATGCACATGCACGTCATCCATATTTTTACCTAAAAAATTATATTTTTTTGAATCCTTTTGGGAAATGATCTTTAACACATTGAAGAATGTTCATGATATTTTTTTGTAATTTTTTTTTTTGTTAATTTTTTGTTGGTTGTAATTGTTGTTTTGAAAATCCTAGGTGTACATCATGCAGAAGATGACCTAAACTTATCATTTTTTTATTTATTTTTCAAATTGAATTTAAGAATTGTCTGATTATTGTTCATGTACATTATATGGATATTGTGGTATCTAATTTTCCTAATGAGTTGCCTCCAATAAGGAGTATTAGTCACCATATGGATTTGGCTCCAGGTGCTAGCCTACCAAACAAGGCTGCATATAGATTGACTCTGAAGGAGAATGAGGAGATTAGAAAGCAAGTTGAAGAGTTGCTAGAGAAAGGATTGATAAGGGAGATTCTTAGCCTGTGCACTGTACCAATAGTCCTAGTACCCAAGAAAGAAGGTGATTGGAGAATGGGTGAGTGCAGGATCATGGGGGTCCAAAAAGTGGCAATATGACAAAAAGGTGGTTAACTTTTTTTATCCAAATTTGATGAAACAAAAAGGGTTTATTGAGAAAATTGTCACCTTTCCACCAATATAAGATATTACTTATTTTGAATTTAATAGATAATTATTGATTTTTTACATGTATTATGACTAAAGTCTTAATTGATAGGTTGATTGAAAAACATCTATAATTCTTAAACAATTTCAAAATTTTTGAATTCGAAAAATGTGGCACATTTTATGCTTCCCATACTATAGGATTAAAAAAAAAATGAATTTCATAATTTTTTGACCAAATTATAGTGGTCAGACAAACAAGTTATAATATTTTTAAAAAGTTATAATAAAAATTCATAACTAATTATTTACTTATAAATAAAATACAAAAAAATACAACACATTTGGGCACGTGTCCTCTACTTATATTGAAAGTTTAAATAATTTTTTTTTCTTGTACTTTGGTTGGTTAGACATACACTTACTTTTTATTATTTTCTTAAAAATTTAGTATTGCATTGAAATTTCAAATTTTTACCAAATAGATTTAATTTTTTCTAAAATATACTAGTATCTCAGAGAGTACCTTCAATTTTCTACAAATTATCTTACATATTTTACAAATTATTTTAATAACCTATTCAAATTTTTATGTTAAGTTGTCTAACTTAGTTTTTCTAAACTTTCATTGCCACTTAAGGGCCTAGTTCGGACCCCAATGATCCTACACTGACCCAAATGTGTAAGGACTCTATATCAATCAATAAGATTACCATCAGATATAGGTTTTCTATTCCGACGATGGATGGTTTAATAGATTTTTTA
The DNA here is from genome assembly GCA_007258455.2 of Sequoia sempervirens. Lineage (NCBI taxonomy): Eukaryota > Viridiplantae > Streptophyta > Pinopsida > Cupressales > Cupressaceae > Sequoia > Sequoia sempervirens. The sequence goes on from VDFB02345255.1 coordinate 62,451, forward strand.
AGTGGTTCTATGTATTTTTCAAAGATAGATTTGAAGAGTGGTTACCATCAAATTAGGATCAAACCTGGTGATGAATGGAAGACAACGTTTAAAACTAATGATGGTATTTATGAATGGTTGGTTATGCCTTTTGGTATTACAAATACACCTAGTACTTTTATGAGGTTGATGAATGAAATCTTGAAACCATTCTTGGGAAGTTTGTGATAGTCTATTTGGTTGTTAATAGGTCTAAGGAAGAACACTTAGAGAATTTAAGAGAGGGATTAAAGATGGATTAGGAGAAGGTTAAGGCCATTGTTGATTGGCCAACACTGAGGAGTGCTTATGAGAAGTGGAGGTAGTACTTGCTTCCCAAGGAGTTTGTTGTTTACTTAGATAACCATGCACTTTAGTTTATTAATAGAGAGCACAAACTAAATCAAAGGCATGCAAAGTGGGTGGAGTACCTTTAGAGTTTTAACTTTGTGTTGAAACATAAGAGTGGGAAAATGAACAAATTTGTTGATGTGTTCAATAGAAGAAGTTTATTGCTACAAGAAATCGAGGAAAACAGTGTTGGGTTTGAGATCTTGAAGGAGTTGTACATGAATGATTTAGATTTCAGAGATGCATATGAAGCTTGTAGCAGTCCTATTAGTAGAGATAGAGGACCATGAATTGATTTTATGTTGTGGGATGGTTTGTTGTTTAGAGGTAATCATTTGTGCATTCCTAGAGGGTCAATGAGAGAGAATCTCTTGAAAGAGAAGCATTGTGGCAACCTAGCAAGGACATTTTGGCCAAGACAAAATTACCTATAGCTGAGTACACACTATTATTGGCCATAGATGCAGGCTGATGTGAAGAGGTATGTAGAGAGATGTAAAGTATGCTAGCATGCAAAGGGTAATAGTCAAAACATTGGTTTGTACCAACCACTACCTGTACCAAATAGACCTTGGGATTCAATGAGTATGGATTTTGTTGTAGGATTGCCTAGAAATCAGAGAGGAAATGATTCAATTTTTGTAGTTGTGGATAGGTTTTCAAAAATGGTTCATTTTATTTTGTGAAAGAAGACTAGTGATGCTACAAATATAGCTAACTTGTTTTTTCAAAGAAGTTGTGTGATTACATGGAATACCTAGGAGTATAGTATTTGATAGAGACATGAAGTTTGTGGGTCACGTTTGGAGAACACTTTGGAAGAAGTTGGGCACCCATCTTAGTTTTAGCTCAGCTTACCATACCCAAATGGATGGTCAAACAAAAGTGGTTAACAAAATCTTGGTAATATGTTGAGATTTCTTGTTGGAAACACACCTAGAAATTGGGATATGGCTTTAGCATAGGCTGAGTTTGCATTTAATGATTCTCCAAATAGGAGTATAGGTTTGATCCCATTCTACATTGTTTATGGTATGCATCCAAGGGGTGTGTTTGAACTCAAATATCTTGGTAATTTTGAGAGAAGTACAAATGATGAGGAGTTTTCCAAATGAATTCATGACCTTCATGAAGAGGTCAAATTTCATATTTAGGGGAGGAACTAGTAGTACAAGCAGTATGCTAATAAGAAGCACAAAGAAGTACATTTTTAGGTTGGTGATATCATTTTGGATCATCTCAAGAAGGAGATATTTCCAAAAGGTGAATACAACAAACTAAAAATGAAGATTGGTCCTTACAAGTTTCTCAAAATGTTTTCCACTAATACATACGAGATAGCTCTTCCTTTTGATATGAGTATATCACCCATTTTCAATGTGGCTAATATGTATCATTATTTAAAGGTGAGGAAATAGATGGAACAATAGACATAGAGTTGATTACAAGATGGGAACCGCAAGTGACCAAGTCAAATCCAATCAACATTGAGTGTATCTTGGAGAAGCAATTGCTAAAGAAGACCTGAGTAAAAGAATATTTCAAGTACTTGGTGAAATGGAAGGATCATCCTTTGGAGGATGCCACTTGGTTAACAACTACATAGATCTCCAAATATGGTCATAGTGTTGATGACCTCATGAGCAAGAGCTCATGATTTCGTTTGTCTTTGAGGGAGCTTGATGCAGAGGCATCATTATTTTTGAAATTTTGGTTTTCTTTATCTTTTTCTTTCATTTTGGAAAATTTTCACTTGGTTTGGGTGGGGGTAGCACTGAGGGGAAAGACCATTTGAAGATTCCAACCAAATAAGATCAAAATTTGATATGGCTACATGGAAAAAAGAGGTGAAGTTAGTTACAATATTAAGAGAAAATTTTGTTTTGAAAACTAACTTCTAAAAGAGTGCATCAATAGAGGGATGTTGGCATAGAAAAAAGGAAAGGTCGTTACAAATTTTGGTTACTTTTTTAAGAACCAACAAAAAGAAGATAACATCAAGAGGGATAATAGAGGGGGTTGGTTTTTGGTGCAAAAATGATAGCTACCAAAGTGAGCATAGAAGGTTAACGTGAAGACAAGAGGAAGATTTGGGGGCACAAAAAACAAGGATAGGTTGATTGAAATTTTAGCATTGGAAAGTGAGAATAAATTGAAGGAAATTGTGAAGGGGTTGGTGAGTAGGTAACCAGGAAATTGAACAGCCACATGGCAATGAACAGATGAACCCCAAACCTTTATGCATTTCGTAGTTTAAAATCTTGCTATCATTTGGTTGTGTATTGTTGTTTTTTATCAACTCCAATATTATAATGGTGATT
>VDFB02345256.1:0-14366 GCA_007258455.2 Sequoia sempervirens
ATTGATTGATGAAAGGTTTTGTTGGTTATGTTCGTTTGTTGATTTGTGATATAGTTTGAATGATGATTGTTTTCAAATCAAGGACATGACCAAAATCGATGAACCCTAAAGGACATGACCTAGGGGGCCTCAAGGGCTCATCGACATATGGCCTTTCCTACGTAGCAATGTACAGAGATCTCATAGTTCGACACAACTTGACTTTGTCTTATTCGACAAAAGGATGAGTCATGATTTTATTTGGACAACCTAAAAGGACTTACCTAATGCATCAGGGGCTCATTTAAGATGAGCCTTGCCTACGTAGCAAATTCACAGAGGAAACATAATTCGACCCTACTAACAGAAACTGACTTATACTCAAACTCAAACTCTGTTTTTGGATGTTTTTGGATTTTTGGTGTTTTCAGAGTTTTTTGGATTTTGAAGGTTTTATGATTTTGACATTATTTCTGATGAAGATGTAGGTCAAGGAATTTCCCCCAGTCAGGTACGAGACCACTTCATTATACGCAAAGGGGTAGCAACGAATGCAAAGGATGACCGGGATACCCAAATGTCGATGGTTTCCAGGCCATGGAAGGATGACAAAATTTATTATGGGTGAATGACATGTGAAAATGGATGAGAGAAAGGATGAAAGACCAAATAGAGTGATAGTAGACGAAGGAGCAGGGATTGACTACACATGGCACCTATTTGCCAAGTTTTCACCATGGTAATTATCCAAAGTGCCACCGAAGTGATTTTCACTTTTTGACGAATTATTTCTCTTTATTATTTTTTATTTTATTTTTTTGTTGTCACCAAGATGCTCGTTCACCAGGTTTTCATCGGGGTGACTAATTTTTTATTTTTTTTTGTATTTTTGACTTTTAAAGGGATACTCTGAGAATAAAGTGTAGTACTTACAGAGGTGCATGTTGTTGATAGGTTAAGACAATGGTTCTCCTTCAGGAGTAGAGAGTTGATAACCACCTGATCCATATGATGTTGTGATGATATAGGGGCCCAACCAATTAGGTTCAAACTTTCCAGGGTTTTCTTGTTTTGCTTGATTCTTCATATTTTCTTTCAGGACTAAGTCAACAATGTCAAAGATTTTGGGTCAAACCTTTTTATTATAGTTGCGTTGAAGGCGATTTTGGTATGCTTGCAGATGTGTCAAAGTATTTTGTCTCTATTCATCTGGTAACTCCAGCTCATGTAGACGAGATACACGATATTCTTCTTGATCGATCAAGCCTTGCATAGAGACTCGTAAAGAGGGTAACTCGACCTCTATAGGAAGTATTGCTTCAAACCAAAAGATAAGGGAGTATGGGGTGGCTCCTGTAGGAGTGCAAACATTGGTGTAGTAAGCCCATAAAGCAGGGTTGAGTTGTAGGTGCTAGTCGTGGCCAACATCATTGACAGTCTTCTTTAGGATTTTTGGGATGGTCTTATTAGACACCTCAGCTTGGAAGTTGCCTTGGGGGTAATATGGAGTGGAAAAATGATGTTGGATATGGAATTTGTCACAAATCTCATGGACATCTTGGTTTTTAAAAGGGTGACCATTATCAGTGACGATGAACTGTGGAATACCATAGCGACAAATGATATAATTCAGGATGAACTTGGCTATTTGCTTTCCAGTGATGTAAGTCAATGGGACGACTTCAATCCATTTTGTGACATATTTAGTGGAGACAAGGATAAAATTATGTCCATTAGAAGAGGTGGGATGGATTTTTCCTATGAGGTCGAGTCCCCATTGAGAAAATGGCCAAGGCAAAATAAGCGGTTGTAGTTCCTAAGTCGGTGCATGTATAAGGTCTCCATGAATATGAAATTGGTGACATTTCTTCACAAAGTGATAAGCATCACATTCCATTGTAGGCCAATAGTACCCCATTCTCATGATTTTGCTAAGGTTGGACCAGCAGAGTGAGCTCCAGATATACCCTTGTGTACCTCTTGTAAGGATGTATGTGCTTCATTTGAGTCAAGACCTCAAAGGAGGGTACTATCTAGGTGGTGGCAGTAGAGAGTGTCTCTGATGATGATGTATTTGGATGCTTGTTAGATAAAGGTCTTTCGTTGGTTAGGGGATGAGACAAGAGGGATACTTTGGTCATGCAAATAGGTGTAGATATCTTTATACCAAGGAGATTCAAGACCAACAAGTTCACACACAAGTTCAGTTTGAAGGACACCGAATGCGGGGATCAACAATTGTTCCACCAATAATTCATATTGTGAGGCATTGTTGGGAATGTCCAAGAGAGATCCAATTGTAGCCATTGTGTTAGCTGCTTTGTTCTGGATTCTTGGTATATGTTCAAAAGAAATATTATCAAAGTATAGTCTGAAGTTGTCTACCATGCGCTTGTAAGGCATCAATTTCTCATCCTTGGTGTCATAGTCATAATTGACTTGTTTAATTACTAACTGAGGGTCACCATAGACTTGAAGGTCCTTGATTTTCCAATTTATTTCCATTCAGAGTCCTGTCAATAATGCTTCATATTCATCCATGTTGTTTGTGCATGGGAATGCTATCCGAAACGACTTAGGAATGGATTCTCCTTGAGGTGTGATAAATAAAATACTAGCTCTTGATCCATGGCTTGTATAAGATCCATCAAAGTATAGTTTCCATGTTGTTGGTGTGTCTATTGATGAGCTTGAAATATGCTCATAATTTGAGTATTATGATGTATTTTTAATACCCTTACTCTTATTGCTAATGGTTGTTTTAACTCTTTGATTAAAGACTTTTTATCTGAAATTGGGTAGTATCCTGTAGCAATACATTCCTATATTCCTGCAGCTTAACATCTCTATGTCTTATTAATTACCCTATTTGACCTCTCGAATGACTGATATAATGCATGTGGTTTTTGAATAATGAAATAGATTTAATATGTGATTAATGAATGTATCGTGTTGTTGCCATGCGTGCTTTCTTTCACTTTTTTCGCCTTGTGTATCGCAGGTTGTTGAAGGAAGCATGAGCGAGTCAAGCGCAACGGATCTCGGCCCTACAGTAAAGTCCATTTGTAGCACAGTGTTGAGGAAGTTGTTCTAGAGAAGACTATTTGACTGGGTCATTGGGAAGAAATCTGAATGATCAATAAATCTGGGAAGAGTGGAATGCTAAATTCTCTGCGGATCGTGTTAGACAAATATGCTCATTTTATGAAGTTTGTTCCTCGGTTTAGGGATGCCTTATGTCCACACGTCTTTCTACATTAGAGTTAGGTAGTTAGTTTCTTTTCTGATACCAAATGATGTTATCCTATGCGAGTAGGTAAATATAGCATAAAGTTAGTATTATAATGAGAGATAATGTGGCATGTTAAGAGTTTCTTGTAAGCCCGGAACAATCAATGTACCATGGTTTCAGTTTGGAATACAAAAAGTACGTGGAAGTTTGAATTCAGTCTTGCATAAGCTGGTTGTTCTTGCTAAGGAAACATAGTAAGTATCACGTAGTCAACAATTGAGTTGTTTATTTCCACAGTGATCATAAGTTAGATTTCATTGAAAATTTTAAAGCATAAACTTCAGTCTTATATTGTTCCTGCCGTATGGGGTCATCCATATGCTTATTCCGCAACATAAGGCCAATTTCTTGATTTGTCTCTTAGTATGATGCGTGCGTTTTTGCTTTGATTAAGTTATGCTTAAGTTAAGAAAGCTTTACGTTACATTATTGTAGCATAAGTAGAATTCCTTTCACGCATTTATTTATGGTAAATCGTGACTGAAGCTGGTTCTTAGTGCACATACAGTGTCTCTCCATTTCAAGTATACGTTCCCTGGTTTGACAATGTAAATGAACGACCATAAGAAGATGTTAGTCACCTGCTGGAATGTCCAATTCCCAGGTTAGGATTTGTCATAACTTGTATATCCTTTTATGGACGCAACCATTTTTGGCGCCATTTCCGGGGATGGTGTCAAGCTAAGAACTTGTCATAGTCATTGTTAGTAGTAGTTTAGTCTATTATTCAAGCATTTTCAAATTCATTCTATTGCATGCATAGAAGAAGAGACGCTTTGGGAAGATTCCTCCCTAACCTTCCATTCCTTGATAACAATCTTGAACCAGCTTATAATCTATTTGAGGAAGGAGGAGATCAAGATATCAATTCATTTGATGAAAACCTGCTTGTTGAACTGCCATTTGATCTAGCTGACGAAGAACCTAAAGAAAACCCATTTGCTTTGATACTCCATCAAATAACTATGGTACGTAATCCACCTAATCGACCTCCTGCTTTTGAATTCCCCATTATTGCTCAACAAGATAATGATAACCTTAAAAATATTCCCTTTTCATTACTTCCCAAGTTCTATGGACTAGTTACAAAGAACCTAGAAACTTTCTTGTTTGAGTTTGATATCCTCTGTTGCAGCTATGATTACACTTTAGATGCTCACAGGCTGAAGTTGTTTCCTGCTACTTTGAAAGAAGGAGCCTTTAGATGGTTTATGAGTTTGGGAAGAGGTGTTGTTGATAGTTGGGCAGCCATGCAAACAAAAATTCTTGAGAAATACAAGGAATATTGTAAGAGTGGTAGTAAGGGTGATATATTCAGAATTCATCAAAAGGAGGATGAAAGCCTAGAAGACTATATCTCAAGATTCTTGTTTTCCTTGAAAAAGAATTCAAACCATACTCTCAATGAAGAATCTCATAAACTACTTTTTCTAGGAATCAGTGATACCTGTATAGATACCCTGGACCTAATGGGAGGAGGAGATATAACCCAAGTGTCTTGGGATAATATAAAGAAAATATGTCTCAACTACTCTCGAGCAATTGTTAAGAAGGGTAGAGGTCATCAAGCCACAGTGGGAAAGTCTTCTACTAGTGGAGTTTCACGGATGGAGATCACAAATTTGTTGTCTGATTTCAAGCAGGATATCATAAACAATATGGCTACATAGTTGAATACTATGCAAGCTCGAAAGAAACATGAGGAAGCTGAAGCAATCTTGGTTGAGTTATGTCCACATTGTAGACAAAAGAAATGTGACTGCAGATGTAAGATGGTGGCTAACCTGGAGGCTAAGCAATTACCTACTGATTTTAAGATAATAGAGGGTGATGATGACCAAGTATTATTCGTAGCACAAAAGCGACCATGGGCTCAAAGACAAGGTATGCCTCAAGACCCTTTGACTTTTGGTAATCCTTATTCTAATTACAATAACCAATGACAACCTACATATGGCCCATCACCACCTTGGAATATTTCTCAACCTCACTGGCCTAACTATCAGAGTCCTCAATGGCAATCTCTTCAAGGAGGTTGGCAGCAGCCACAAGGACAATGGACTCCACCCCTAGGTAACTGGCAGCAGAATCCTTAATGGAGAGGTTCCTCGCAATGGTAGAACCAATCCCCTGGCTCCCTACAGCTTCAACAGCCACAACCTCCGGCTCTCATGCCTCCTCCTGCAACACGTGCAGCAAATACTGGCCCTCCAAAACAAACACCTATGCCTGCTCAACCATTGTCAAATCCTAATAATAAGCAACAACAGCCTATGTATTTTGCAGAAGTCAATTAGTATCAAGCTTATGCCCTAAATATTCATGATATCCATCTCAGGTCTGGAACCACTCTCCCTGCTCCACAGTCGCCTGTAATCACAGAGATTCCAGACTCTACCTCTGAACAACCTACTGATCCTGCAGAACATATACCTGTATCAGATACTGTCTTTAAGGAGCCTGTTCTGCAGCATCAAGCCAAACCACATTTTCCTCAGGGATTGCAATTTACTACATCCAAGTCTATGGAAGAGCCTACCTTTGATATTTTGGATCAGCTAAAAAATGTTCACATTCAAATTCCCCTTTTTCAAGCCATTAAAGATGTCCAAATTTATGGAAAAGCCATTAAGGAGGCATGTTTAAAGAAACCAGGAAAAAAGAAAAGGATCTCCAAACTATCCATGTTTTAGGGCCGGTTAGCTGAGATATTATGTTAGGGACAGGTAGTCATTCCAAAATATACTGACCCTGGGAGTCCTGTGGTACAAATAAATATTAATGGCCAAATAGTAAAGAATGTTTTGATAGACCTTGGTGCAGCCATCATTGTAATGACCAAGCATACTATAGAGTATTTGAATATTTTAAACATTCGGTCTACACCTACCGTCCTGCAGCTTGCTGATAGTTCCACAGTAAAACCTGATGGAATGGTAGAAGATGTCATTGTCATCCTTGAGTCTTGGGAATACCCAGTAGATTTCACCATATTGTCCACAAAGGAAAATTTAGGAGGATATCCTATCATCCTAGGTAGACCATGGTTAGCCACAGTTGATGTCGTTCAGGAGACATGAAAATTTTTGATGGTTAGTCAAGAAAGAAATTGGCTTTATACCCACCTGCCCAGCCTTAGCCAGACTTGTCTCAACCAATTTGGCTAGATTTAGGAGAGGGAATTCAATTCATTGGCTTTCGATTAATGATGCACCTGAAATAGTGGATTTTCACAACTTGATGAGGATGACACAGCACACATTTTCTTGATCAACTCTGATCCCCGAGTAGCCATCATTCGGTGTCGCTAGCCGGTGTTTCCTATGACAAGCTGAATTATGAGAACACCTTGAATTTCTGTAGTTTATCATAATTTTCTTCCACATGAAATCTGATTTTCCACCTTTATCAAGCGACCTCCATGGTGGTTTACATCAAGCAAGTAGAAGTGTCTCCAGGCCGCTGTCTAAACATCAATAATAAGCTACCTCAATCTCAACAAGCTACCCTAGTCACAATGTTGCAAGAACAACACAAAACTTTTGCATGGGACTATGGGGATATGAAGGGAATAGATCCTCAACTCTGTACACATAGGATCTACATTAAAGAAGATTGTTCACCTGTCAGGCAGCCTCAAAGAAGGATAAACCCAACACTCATGGAAATAGTTAAAACTGAGCTCCAAAAATTGTTTGATGTTGGTTTTATCTACCCCATTTCAGACAGTCAATGGGTGTCTCCATTGGTGATTGTTCCTAAAAAAGGTGGAAAATGGAGAGTTTGTGTAGACTACAGGGAGCTGAACACAACAACTAAAAATGATCATTTTCCACTGCCATTTGTTGACCAAGTGCTAGACTCATTGTCTGGTAAAAAGTATTTCTCCTTTTTGGATGGATACAGTAGGTACAATCAAATTAGAATTGCCCCTGGGGATCAAAACAAAACAACTTTTACCAGTCCATGGGGTACTTTTGCCTACTTTGTCTTACCTTTTAGACTGTGTAATGCACCTGCAACATTTCAAAGGGTAGTGATCAATATTTTTGCTGATATTTCTCATGATTCTATGGAGATCTACATGGATGACTTCACTACTTATGGAGTTACTTATGAAGAAGCATTAGCAAATCTGGAGAAAGTGTTGAAAAGATGTAAGGAGCAAAATTTGTCTTTGAATAGTGAGAAATGCTTTATGATGATGCAAGAGGGAATTGTTCTAGGCCATCATATCTCTCAAGCAGGAATTCAGGTTGATCCTACAAAAATTGAAGTTATTCTAACTTTGCAAACACCTATGAAACAAAATGATGTTAGAAGCTTCCTAGGACATGTTGGATATTATAGAAGATTTATCAAAGATTTCAGCAAAATAGCCAGTCCATTATATGCCTTATTGACTAAGGATTCTGAATTTAACTGGACTGAGGCCTGTGACAAATCTTTCCTGCAGCTTAAGAACAAACTTACTCAGGCACCTATACTTCAAGGACCAAAGTGGAGTCTACCCTTTCATATACACATAGATGCTTCTGATTATGCCATAGGGGCAGTTTTAGGATAGAAAGAGAATTCCATAGAGCATGCCATATATTTCATTAGCAAAAACCTTCAAGGCCCTAAATTAAACTATATTGTCACAGAGAAAGAATTGCTAGCAGTTGTATATGCCCTGAACAAGTTTCGACATTATGTCACTGGTTACCAAATATTTGTCCATACAGATCATGCAACAAAAAGGGACCTCATGAATAAGCATGCCATATCTGACAAATTAGCAAAATGGCTCCTATTGTTGCAAGAATTTGATTTTACAGTTATTAATAAGCCAGACCGAGCTAATGTGGTGGTTGATTTCTTGTCAAGACTTCAAACAACTACACCTGACACCCTTGAGGTAATTGATGATAGCTTTCCCAATGAACATCTATTTTCTATTGCTGCTCAAACTCTATGGTATGTAGATATTGCAAATTATATAGCAGCCAACAAAATTCTAGCACACTTCTCATCAAAGGAAAGACAATTGTTGGTAGATAAAAGTTTTAACTTTTCATGGATTGCAGACTGTTTATTTTACACAAGACCTAATCAAGTCATGAGAAGATGTGTTAGGGAAGATGAGACCTGTGACATTTTGCATGCCTGTCATGATGAGCTATGTGGTGGGCACTTTGCAGCCAAAAGAACATCTATGAAAGTGCTTGCTACTGGATACTATTGGCCCACACTACACAAAGATATTGCAGCCTATACTAGAAAATGTGACAGATGTCAACGCATGGGGAGACCAACCAGGTCTGATGAAATGCCCCTGTATCCTCAAGTGGTAGTCAGTCCCTTTGACAAATGAGACATGAATTTTGTTGGACTTATTGATCCTCCATCCAATGGGAAATCATACATTTTGGTTTGCATTGATTATGTAACCAAGTGGGTAGAAGTGAAAGCAATGACACATGCTCGTGATAATAAAGTTGTTGAGTTCCTGTATGAACAGATTTTTACTCAGTTTGGAGTCCCAAGGGAACTTGTTACTGATCAAGGAGCTCTGTTTACATCTAACTTAATCACTGCATTGATGAATGATTACAAGATCAGGCATAGAAAGTCTAGCCCCTATCACCCTCAAGCCAATGGTCAGGTAGAGGTTACCAACAAAGAAATTGAGGCAATCATTACAAAGACAGTCCAATTACACAAGAAGGATTGGAGCAGTCATCTTCTTGAAGCAGTTTGGGCCTATAGGACAACATGGAAAACAAGTACAGGGTTTACTCCTTTTGAGTTACTCTATGGCAAGACTGCCATGTTGCCAATTGAGTTTGAGCATAAGACCTTGAGGACTGCTCTCCAGCTTAACATTGATATTTCAAAAGCTCAAAAGGAACGCCTCCTATAGCTGAATGCATTGGATGAGATGAGGAAAGCTGCCCTGCAGCATAGTGAAGCTATCCAGCAGCAAAAAAAAAAATGGCATGACAATCATATCAAAACTAAGCAATTCTCTATCGGTGATTGGGCGCTGCTCTATGACTCTAGGTACAAAGAAAATCAAGGTAAACTCACCACAAGATGGCTTGGTCCTTATGAAATAGAAAATGTGTTTGATAATGGTTCAGTTCAATTAGCTACAATAGATCCAGTCTGATTCAAGCTACTGGTTAATGGATACCGTCTTCGGTTGTATCATAAGCCAGTGTCCAAAGAAGAATTTATGAAGCAGTTTGTTTCGGATTCGGCCACTGATCTTCCTACAGCAGAAGGCTTCGGCCTTTCTTCTGCAACATCTCTTTAAAGTTCCACGTTGCATTCCCATAATAAAGGTTTCCTTTTTAAGGAAGCCACTTTCTCTGCTTTTCATCCATCACCACCATTCATTCCCTTTTCTTCCACGTCATCCATCTGTCGTACCGCCCTCATTTATGGTTTCAATTTTAGCCGTCATTTCATGCTGAGCCGTGATCATTCCAAGCATGTACGCGCATTTATTCCAAGGTACGCGATATCTTTTATTGTCACATCATTTATTTGTTTCATTTATTCATTAATTGCTATGTAGATATCAGTCATTATTGCTTGATCTTCACCTATCCTTTCGCACATGTGTGGACACATGTCAAATTTTAAGTAGGGGGCGGGATAATCCATTTTCAAACTTTTTTCTTATGTCACTGTCACAACTGATAAGATATTTTTATTTTCTTGTACTTTCCAAATATGACCAGGGGTGTTTTATCCTAAACAACAATTAACTACTTGATTTGGGTAGTTCGTAACAATCATTTCATACAAATATTCTTTGAGTCATTCTTGGAAAAGTAAAGGAAAGTGATGGCAGAGCAGAAAGAAATAGAGCATAAAAGTTTTTTGAATTTTCAAAAAAAGTGTGAGTTTCAGGAATCTCAGCTAGGATAATTTGCGAATATAGGTGGCCAATTAGTAAGACATGAGCCTGTAGCTCATGAACTCTTGACACAAAATCCTCAAACGGTTTAGGCATTCAACAATTGTGGTTGGCTGAATTATTTTTTGAGGTTAGATTCCTTTAACGAGGAAGTTGCAGGTGAGTTTTTGAGAACTCTTTCAGAAGGGGAAGCTACAGTGTGGGGTTTGACAGTGGCTGTAACAGAAGAATAGATTACAAAAGTAACTAGGTTTCAGGCGGTAGGAGAAATTTTTTATTTAGATGTTGTCTTTGCTAGGGTAGAATTTACAGTACCAATTGATGGACCCTTGGAGGTTTCCAAACAAGGATGCAAACGAGTGTCACTGCCTTTTCCATACTCGGAATATGCCATCCTCATAATCAGGTACTTGACTTGTGAGGGACGCTTTTCCTATTTATATTCCTACCATTTTAAACTATTGAGTCATATGAGGCACGGTTTAGCTGTCAATGTTCAAAATTTTTTGTTAAACCTTTTGAAACAATGTGCCCATGAAACCCAGAAGGGTAGGGACAACTCTGTCGCCCATCATGCCCTCATTAAACTCTTGATTGAGCATTCCCTGAGGGATGTATCACCCCTTTCTTGGCAAGAATTTTTTGCCCAAAAGGGTCTGCAACTTCCTAAGCCTCCTAAAGCACTCCCTGCAGCACCTACCCTTGCAGCATCTATTCTTGCGACCTCCACACCAGAGCCCTCTACCCGAGTACAAACTAGGTTTGCTAGTAGAAGAGAAAAAGGAAAAATGAAGGTAGGAGAGTCATCTAGGGCAGAACAAACCCCAGAGTCTGACCCTCATGTTAAAAAAAACAAGTGTTCCTCTCCTGCAACATCTTCTCCTATAGCAGTTCCTCCTACAATAACACCTGTTGCCACTGCAAGTTCACCATCATCTTCTTATGTTGAGTCTGAATCTTCTAGGCAAGTCAAAAAGAGGAAAGCCACGAGAGTGCCTCCTGCAGCCACAACATTGCCAAAAAGAGTTTTAGTAAGGAAACTGTTACCTAATTTTTCACCCTCAGGCTCAATCAGACAAGACATCTATGTTGCAGATGTTCATAAGGGCCAAATGGATTGTTTCCATTGAGGGTTACTTCATGCATCTGATGATGTTTGGCATGGATGTCAGTTGGGAGGCCTGCTCTATTGGAAGCATGCCTCAATATTCTACGCTCAATCTCCATTAGAGCCAGGTCGACATGACATTTTCACTGTCTGGCCGACTGGCTACTTGATATATCCCGTTTTGGACAGGTCACTGTGACCTGGTCTTTGTCTTGTCGAACGCGTCACTATGGAGCCTATCGCTATAACAAGAGAGGTTCAGTATGACCTCTTACTGCGTGGATTTCTTCGGCCAATAGGCCATTCAATCGTCATTCGGCGAGACTCACGGCGACCATGGGCTTTGGGGTGACCTACAGCGCTCGGTGAGAAGTCCCAGTGAAGGTTCAATGTCTCGCCGATAGCGAATGGTGGCAAGTCTTCAGGGAAACTCTCGCCGGAGGAAAACACTGTCGGTGAAAGGTCTCGGCGATGTGAGAAAGTCACACTGACTGCTTGCACTCGGGCATAATGAAGAGTTTAGCGTAAGTCTCGGCGACCAGTGAAGTCTTCCGGACCAACACAAGTCTTGGCATAAGTTGCGGTGTAATATATGGTTATAGCGGGTTCTCTTGGTCTTACCGATAGTGTGTAAAATGGTTTTCTTTCGGCATGAGTTCACTTTTCTCTCATCGATCAGTGGCGAAATGATGTACTCATCGGTGTAGGTTGGGGCGATCGCTGTAAGGTCTCGGCGAGTGACCTTCGGTCTCGTCGATGGAAAATAATGAAGGATCCTTGTTGGCGTAACAATTGCCTTGTCTCAGCGACTCAGAATGTATTGAGACCTTTCGGTGTAGCAAACGCAGTCTATGTGAGGTCTCCCCGACGGATGGAAGGTACAGCGACATACTTGGAACAAGTAGACTCATCGGTGGAAGATGCATTATGTCGATGACCGAGTAGTTTGAGATCTTCGGGATAACAAGATGCATTGATTATGATGTCTTGTCGGCGATTGGAATGTCGCAATGATGGAAAATGGATGGACTTCGTGTCCGGCAAGATAAGGCGTAATGTCTCGGCGGCTAGCTGCGGTGTCAAATTATGTTGGAAGGTGCTTGGTATGAAGTATGAGGCCAAAGGTCAGTGTAGACACCGAAATTTGGTGGGGCTGGCTTGCATTTAGGCGCGGTGGTTTATTCATGGTCATGATTAAATAATGTCAATTATTTAATTATTCATCTTAACGATGAATTCATCTTCTATTATTTCTTCTATTAATTAAATAATCTCAATTATTTAATTAATTCCTTTCTTTATTCTATCTAATTAATTAAATAAACACTTGTTATTTTAATTATGTTACTAATTAACCTTATTCATCTTGTCAAATTAAATAAATTCTTATTTAATTTATTCTTTATCATATTTCAACTATAATTAAATAAATTCATTATTTATTTAATTATTCATTTAAAATCCCTTTCGTCACTTAAGTAAATAAATCTTATTTATTTAATTATCCTTCGAATATTGAGTCTCTTGAATTAAATGAATTATTTAATTCATTAAGTCTATTTTAACACATTCTTCTATATTTTAGATAATTATGTGAGTTATCTAAGTATTCACTTTTACTCAACTCGATATCTATTTTAATCGTTCAGTTAACTATTGATTTAATGTCTGAGTGGCGTCTTCGAGTAATCTCTTCATCTAATCATGCAATCGTCCACTTCTAACTCAATTGCGTGTACATGCGGATTAATTAAATATTCTTATTTAATTAATTAAGTGTTGTGCGTGCATTCAAACAGAGTTGCTTTAATCAATCTTTATCTTTGTCATGCAAAGATATTTCTAATGTTTTCGAATGCCGAACTGAAGATTAAATCATTTATTTAATCCTTAATTCTATTTCTAATTCGAATCACTCATGTCATCACTGTCAGTTATCTGAATGCATGTCCAATCAGTCAATCTCAACCGTCTGTTAATCTTTCAATCTTGGCCTGTCGTTCGAATAATCAATTTTCTATAAATTGATTTGTCATTCTTCATTCCAATCTCTCTCGCGAATTTTGTAACTTTGGAGAGCACTTTTGTCTTGAATCTTCGATATTTTGCTAATCACTACCTTAGGCTATACTTGCACGAACTTGAAAATCTGAGGGCAATTATACTACACAAGCAAAATGGAGAAGGGCAATCGAGATAATTCATGGAAATACGTTTGGAATTGGTGATATTGTTTCAGTTTTAATTACGTTTTTACTTTCCCATGTTCTTTGTTGCTTAATGTATGAATTTGCATTTTAGATTTAGTTTTGTATTGAATGTGTGCTTCTAATCTTGATTCTGGTGTGTCTATTGTGCAAAGCTTTTATTTGGCGTTACATTTTGGTGAACCCGACGTGAAGACACCATCTTCGTGAATCCGTAGATCTTTTAATTTTTGATTTTGCATATTTTTCGTACGGAACGACGCATGTGAAGTTTCTGCACCGCAATTGATTTTCCGAACCGCATGTGAAGTTTCTGCACCACAATTGATTTCCCGGAACCGCATGTGAAGTTTTTGAATCGCAATTGAATTTATGAACCGCATCTGACAGAGAAACGACGCATCTGGAAATTCTTGAATCGCAAGTGAAATCCCGAGCCGCAACTGAAAGGAAACGACGCATCTGACTGGTAACAAAACGACGAAATTGACTGGTAAAAATTTTATTTCTGCTATTCGGCAATCTAGAATTTTCAATTGATTTTCGTGTTACTGATATTTGATTTTCAGCATGTGGCCATTTGGAGTTAACAACCTTTTGCAGGACGATTGACGAAGACAATATTGAAAATTACTAATGATATCTTCTGCAGGACATTTGTCGAAGACCCTAGTTAAATTTTGAAACAGATTGTTTGGTAGCGTAGAAAATCTTTCGTTTGGATTAAAATTAACAAGTGTCTACTGTGTTTGGTGTGAAAGCACAAGTTTGGTCACCCTTATGATTTGGTACACCGAAGTATCCTCTCCCCTTGCGCATCCGTGTGATCCTGGGTGTAAGAGAAACGGTTACCAACTCTAGAACTTGGGC
>VDFB02345257.1:0-22094 GCA_007258455.2 Sequoia sempervirens
GGTGGTAAATGGTAGGAAGGTTAAATTTTGGAATGATAAGAGGAGAAAGGGTTTTTATTTTCCTCAATTCATTTTTTGTTCTTAAGAATATTCTCATAAGTTGGTGTGTGATGTGCAAATCAGCCGAGGAAGAGGCAAATCACTTGTTGTTAGGATGTCCCTTTTCTCAAGAATGTTGGCAGTGGTTGTGTACAAAGATGGAATGGGTTGACGCACTTCTAAATGATATTTTGCCTCTCTTCAAATCTTGGCCACTATTGTAATCAAGGGAAAATTCTAAAATTATGTTAGAGGGGTTAGCACAATAACATCAAAATTCCTATGAAATAACAAAGCACAATGGAAGTGATGTGAAGACAAAAGGGATAATGTTACCCTAAGTCTCCACCTTCCATGATTGATCTTTGTTACACCTCCTAGCTTGCAGATAAATAACAATGCCCTCAGATTTATGTGAGCAGCTATGACTAAAGACTAAGCCCTATGCAAGTGTTGAAGGATTTGCAGAAAATAAAATAACCCTACAATGGACTAAAATGCCTATGACTGTAAGTGACTATAACCCTAAGTTGACAGCAAATTGACATAGACTAAGAGTGCAAGAAGTCAAGAGAGCAAGAGAGCCAGGAGAATCAGGAGAACCAGGAGGGCAAATGAGAACAAAATTGCCCTTTTATAAAAACTGCAATTTTGAATGTGTGGCCAGGATGAAAAGATGACAAGAACCCTAAGATCAATGCTTAAGATTGAATGTTGCTGTGTGCATTAGGGTTAGGTCAAAATTAGGGCAATAGGTAAGAATGAAGGGTGGAGATTGAATTATAAAATAATTCAATCAATGTTCGAAATTAATTGAGAAGTAAAAAGTCAAGAATTAATTTGGAAGATAAGGCTGGCACAGACAAAGAGGTTGCTGGAGAAATTAAATAATAAAATTTATTTACTCCAGGTGACTAGTAAATAATTAAATAATAAAGATATTATTTAATTATGGAAGAATGTGACAAAAGAATTATTTTGAATTTAAATAATGATTTAATTCAAAATTCAAGAGAATTGACTAAATTAAATAAGTCAAATTTATTTAATTTTAATGAGAGAAAAAGCTAATGAATAATTAAATAATTAGGATAATTATTTAATTATAGTGGGAAGTGGACAAAATTAAATAAATAAGAATTTATTTAATTTTTAGAAGAAGGGGATTTAATTAGTGACGTAATTAAATAAATAAAATTTATTTAATTAATCAAGAAGACATAAATGACAAAGGGAAATTAAATAAATTATAAAATTTATTTAATTAAAGGAAGACTTAGATAATTAATGATGTATTAGATAAATAAATAATATTTATTTATTTAATAATCAAGGAGAAACAAATGGTATGAATTAATTAAATAATTATGAATTATTTAATCAATAGTCGAATGTGGACCAAGGACATAATTAAATAAATTATGCTAGGACGAAAGTGGTAAAAATGAAACTTGCAGGCCTAGGTCATTTTTAGGTGTCTACATTTTGCTCCTCTTTGTCATAATGTCGCTTGTCGTATTGTGACAAAGAAAATTACGTCAAGAATATGCCCCAGTGAAAGTACAGAGTATTCTTGCCCCCTCGGGAAATTTTCAAATTTTGGGTCGGCGGCAGAAAAATTTGCAAAAGGTCCCGATAAATCAATTTGATGGCCAGAAAAATAGCGGCGCAGTCGGTTTCAGATTCTAACATGTTAAAAGCAACTTACGGGGAGGTCAAAGGTGCAGAAGTGAGCCTCCAGTATTAACCGCGGTTGAAAAATGTCACTTTCACCCTATAAATAGGTGGTCAAAGGGGTAAAACTCAATTCACTTTCACTATTCACCTTGTAAATCCTGAGAGCTCAGAGCGAAAGACACAGCAACTACAATGGTTATTCCAGTGACAGAGCACCGCGGAGAGATCGTGAGGACCTTCAGACGGCCAGAGGGCTCAGGACCGGCGGTATGTACCCTAAACTGGCTTTGTCATTTTCTCGATTTACGTGCTTTTTAATGCTTTCTAGGTTAGTCAACAGATGCGCCGCTGCGTTCGTGTAAGCCGCAAGTGACTTCGCGTTCGCCGCATTTGATGCGTCGTGACGCAAGTGCATAGAACAAACGAGCCACACCAGCGGTTTGTGCCACATTCGATTTTGGTGCGACGCAAGTGCTTAACTGAATCGCAATTGACCGCTCGAAAGCCGCAATCGCGATGTTGCGACACAACTGATTATTTCAATGCCGCAAGTGAAATGTTGCGCCCCATTCACAATGTGGCGACGCAAACGCCTAATTCGTGACGCAGGTGTAATTAAGCGACGCACTTGACTAGTTCAGACGCATTTGATTTTTCGAATGACGCATTTGTGTATTTGCGACGCAATTGCATTTTTGCGATGCATTTGCCTGTTTTCTTACTTTAACTTGTTTTAATGCTTTCATGCCCTAAGTTATTTTCCGTGATGATCACAGTTGCCCCAAAAGTGCTAATGCAGTGTTCGTCTTTTTGTAGAGGCAGCTTGCCCCTATTTATATGAGAGAGAGCAGACCGAGGACCTTTCGGTTTGGCAATCAGCTAGGCCTGCGAGAGCGGCGACGATTGATAAGACTCAGCTTATTCCATGTTGCGTTCATGCCT
This sequence comes from Sequoia sempervirens, assembly GCA_007258455.2. Lineage (NCBI taxonomy): Eukaryota > Viridiplantae > Streptophyta > Pinopsida > Cupressales > Cupressaceae > Sequoia > Sequoia sempervirens. The sequence continues at coordinate 2,659 of VDFB02345257.1, forward strand.
GCCATTCGGGCGAATAGGGGTTTGCTGACGGCGCTGTGCGAGAGATGGCATTCTGAGACCTGTTCCTTTCACCTGCCGACAGGTGAGGCTACGATTACTTTGGAGGATGTCTACCGTATTCTCTGGATTCTGATTCAAGGGGAGCGGATCGTGTACGATCCCCGTCATGGTGAGCAGACCTTCCGGGCGTACTACCAGGATCAGGGTGCCGGACTCGGCATTGAGGGTTACGAGATCCATTGGGATTTCTTGGCGGAGCATTACAGTTGCTTTGATGCATTTTTGGTGACTCTGATTGGTGGGATTTTGGTACCTGACCGACGAGGACACGGATTTCTGATTGGTTGGGGGGATGTCATGGTCGGGATGCGGCGGGACAAGAAAGTTTATGCATGGGGTCCCTGTTTGTTGGGGACACTTTATCATCAGCTGCATGACGTTGTGTACAGGAGAGGAGAGAGTATCTCCTATGGGACCACACTGATGATCTGGGCATGGGAGCGTATTGCCATATTTTTCCCTCCTATCGACAGACCATAGCTAGCCGAGGGGATGCCTTACTCCTACTACTATGCCAGCGCATTACAGCAGACCCACATGGGTGAGACAGGGTGGCGGCGGCATCGGATTGATACCATGGTGACCTTCATCTGGAGACCCTACAGGGATTGTGAGGCATGGGATGATGAGGATGATCATCTCAGTTTCTGCAGGCAGTATCGATACCTCATTGGCTGGATAGTACAGACATCATTGATTATTGAGATGTACCTGCTGCAGCGTGTACTGAGACAGTTTGGGGAGCAGCAGGATGTACCCATGGGGACGACAGAGTATGCCCGATCATCCAGAGAGTATGCATGGGGGCCGGCCATCCCAGTGGCCTTCGCAACATAGCAGATTGACGGGTTAGTAGCCCAGGCCTGGGGTTGGAGAGGTGGGGTAGCAGATCCAGGTACCACACCAGCCTATGATCTATGGTGGTAGGCACGTCGACCCGTGCCTTTGACAGATCTTGACGGGCCAGCACCAGTTGACAGGCGGTCAGTGATTCCACGAGTGCCACGAGCGAACTGAGGCGAGCGAGAGATGGGTAGAAGCGAGAGTAGAAGGTAGGAAGGCGAGGATGGAGATGGAAGTGGAAGGCGGAGGTGATGATGGAGAAGCGAGTGGAGGCGGAAGTCGGGGAGGTGATGGAGGTTGAGGTGGAGACAAAGGCCATGGTGATGATGGAAATTCGAGGTGGAAGCGGTAGTGGTGAATGGCGGCCCGGAGATGGCGGGAGGCGGCCGGCCGGAGGAGGACCAGGGCAGTGCAGAGATTAGCGAGGGTGCGGCTTGGCCGATGGCGGTGGCGTGGAGATGCTATCCCCGAGGTCGGTGAGGAGGGGGAGATGGAGGAGCAGCCCAGACAGGAGGGGGAGGGCGAGGGGAGACAGGAGGGGGAGTCGGAGGTGGGGGGACAGGAGGAGGCAGAGGGGGGGAGACAGGAGGAGGATGTCAGGGCACCAGAGGTGGATGTGGCCGGGGAGGAGGAGGCAGAGGGGGAGAGACAGGAGGTGGAGGTGGCAGGAGAGGAGGGGGCGGAGGTGGCAGGAGAGGAGGAGGTGGAGGTGGCAAGAGAGGAGGATAATGATGATGACGAGGAGGATGAGGCCATAGGGGAGGCAGAGAGAGTCCTGAGATGGTAGATGGTGGAGGGTGAGGAGGAGATACCATCTTTAGAGTTGCCCCAGGATGCTACAGTTGATCAGCGGGTGGCCGATTTGCAGCAGAGATTAGATGCCAGCCTGGCACAGGTGAGGTCGCTACAGTCAGCACTGGAGGTAGCTCGTGTAGAGCGGGATCAGGCGGTGATTGGCCAGCAGGATTCAGCATGATGGTGTACAGAGTTTGCGGCCCTATGTACAAGACCCATAGGAGACGAAACAAGGCTGGCGGGGAGTGAGCGAGGCTAGAAGCGTGCAAGGACATTATATGGCCGGTGCCACCAGAGCAGCGAGATCCTACCCTGTCTCGATCACAGACGAGGACAGGCAGTGGACACAGGTCGGGTAGTGGCAGTGGTACCAGGAGCCACAGCAGTGTCGGAGGGTCGACTTCCACAAGACACACATCAGGCCACAGATCACATCACTCCCGTAGGCATACTCTGAGTCATTATTCGGGACACAGTCAGGGTTCTATTGGTTCAGCTCAGAGGTCAGTACAGGGTCAGCCACCAGTGATAGATCCTACCACTTCTTAGAGTCCAGCAGCAGTGACCTCACAGGTGTTCCCTACTGTCACGATGATACCTTCATTCGCAGTTCCCTCATCCTCACAGCCACAGGGCACTACAGGACTGTCCATTGCTTCAGAGCCAGTGACAGGGCCTCAGCCACCACCACATTCTTCACCCCGAGGGGATGATGAGAGCCTACCCTAGGGGCATATTTGTATTTGGACACACTATGTTTATTGTTGAGCCTGCGAGCTCCATTTTTGGGATATCCATTGACTCTATCATGTGACATTGCATATTTTTGAGATGATATTTATATGATGATGCAGTTTTGATGCGACCTATATGTGTTATGTGATGTTCTATGCATTATGTGTGTATGATGTACAATGCTTATCTTATGATGCCATTTATGTATTATGATGTCTATGTTGTGATTTTTGATGTCATGATGATGCAGTATTCATATGTTTATGTTAATGATGTGTATGATGTATTTATGTAAAATATGCAATGATGACGATTATGTTAATGCAATGTTTATGATTATGTATATGATGTAATGCCATGTATGATATTATTTAATGCCATGGATGATGTATGTATGGACCTAATGCAATGGATATATCATGTATGCACTTATGTTTTTGAATGACACAGGATATCATCGCAGGATGGACGAGAGGAGATGGCGGGACTGACGAGAGAAGATGACCAGACCAAAGAGGAGAAGATATGAGACCTACGAGAAGATACAAATCCTTCAAGACTTTACTATAGGACTTTTAATATTCGTTGCTCTTTAATCATCATTGGGCAAACTGTTGTAATGGTCAACAAACACCAAGATATGACATAGATCTAGGTGTGCAAGGTCGTACCATTACCCAAGACAAAACAGTCATAGACAAGGATGAGTATGACTCATACTAGGAGCGTGCTTGCCCTAGTCTTGTTGTCATCATCAACCACAAGCAGAAAAAGACATTGACCAATCATGAAACGTCGTTGCTTCTCTAAATCCTGTTGCCAGGACATCCTTGAGAAACTAGTGACATGATTGTCGAAAAAAACATGAAGTCTCTATCATGATATGTCATTGCTTTTCTAAATCCCAAGATCAGGATCTCACTGAGAAGCTAATAGTCATGTGTGTCAATTGTCATGCTACGTCGCTGCTTCTCTAAATCCTGCTTAGTGGGATCTCGCTGAAAAACTAATAACATGATAAAAGATGAAAAGACAATTGCCAAGTGTTTGTCAAGTGCATATGGATGTCCATTGTTCTGATGCCAAGGTGTCATGTTTGACGATGTCAAGATGTCTGAGTGTTTAAAGTTTTGATTGACCTTGAAAATGTCGAGACTTGGTGGATTCAGGAAGGACACATCCTGAATGATGCCGAATGTTGGGAGGATTTGATCCCTAATGGTCGTAAGGGGTACCTCGAAATAATGACGATGCCTAGGAAGGACACATCCTAAAGCATAAATGATAGAGTTGGTTCTTTAGAAGGACTCATCTGAAGAACGCTAATGTCAGGAAGAGTGATCCTTAGATGTCAAGAGGATCGCTCGAAAGGCCGAATGACGATGACGACGCCTAGGAAGGACACATCCTAAGGCGTAAATGACAGAGGTTATCTTTCAGAAGGACTCATCTGAAGACTAACCAAAATTTGACAGTTTGACCGGTTATAATGATTTGACTTGCTTTGACTTGTGTTTGACTGAGGTTGACTTGTTGTGACCGAGGTTGACTTGTGTTTGATTATATGCCGATATTGTCTTGATGAGAGTGTCATGTTGAATAAAAGATTGCTTTACTTTGTTTCAGGAGTTTTCCCATTTGGAAATTGATTGAAGATTTTCTTTGACATGTGTGCCATTGTAGTGTCATGAACCCTAATGGACTGACCTAGTGTGGCCTCGGGGGCTCATCGATAGATGGCCTTGCCTACGTCATACACTCAGAGACCTTGTAGTTCGACACGACTAATGACTTTGTCTTGATGAGCAAAGATTGCGCCATGATTTATTTTGACAAACCTAATAGGACTGACCTAATGTCTTGGGGACTCAAGTATGAGTCTTGCCTACGTAGCAAATGCGCAGAGACAACGTAGTTCGGACAATGACATAGACTTATTGACTTGATTGACTTAGACCAGAGATGACAATGCACTTGTGTGTTGTGCGCGGTCGAATGTTTTGTTTGGTTTTCTCTAGGACGTTTTATGATTTTTAGGTCTTTTTTCAGGACATTTTATGATGTTTTTATCTTTTTTCAGGACTTTTTATGATGTTTTTGTCTTTTTTCAGGACATTTTATGATGTTTTTGTCTTTTTTCAGGACTTTTTATGATGTTTTTGTCTTTTTTCAGGACATTTTATGATGTTTTTGTCTTTTTTTCAGGACATTTTATGATGTTTTTGTCTTTTTTCAGGACTTTTTATGATGTTGTGTGATAAACATTTTGCCCCTAGTCAGGGTTAAGACTTAGCCATTTGCAAGGGATACGGATAGGATGCTGTTGACTTGCTGGACCAACAGTCGTCAGGGCTTGATGTCAATCCTTCATCCACTAGGATAGGTAGAGTAGGATGTGATGGTGACTTGCGGAATAACATCGAAGATAGCTTTCATCCTAAGCCAAGTTTAGACCAAGTGACAATAGATGGTAGAGCAATGATTGATTACGCATGGCGCCTGTTTGCCAGGTTTTCACCATGGTGCTTGTCCAAAGCACCTGTTTGCCAGGTTTTCACTATTGGACGAATTATTTTTCTTTTTACTATTTTTATGATGTTTTGATTTTTTTGGTGTCACCAAGATGTCTGTTTGCCAAGTTTTCATCAAGGTGACGATTTTTTCATTTTTCAATTTTTTTGTATTTTAGGGCCCTCCAGCTTTGTCCTCTAATGCTATGTGTAGAACTTTTGGAGGTGTAAACTATTGATGGGCTCAGTCAATTGTTCCCCATCTGGAGTTGCCAGTTAATATGCTCCAGAGCCAAAAGAAGATATGATGATATATGGACCCAGCCAGTTTGGTTCAAACTTTCCTAGCTTTTCTCTGTCTGCTTGGTTCTTAGGGTTCTCATTGAGAACCAGGTCACCAATGTCGAATTTTCTGACCATGACCTTTTTATTATAGCTATGACAAAGGCAGTTTTGATATGCCTGGAGGTGATTTAGTGAGTTTTGTCTTCTTTCATCTAGCATTTCCAGCTTGTGCAAGCGTGATTGTCGGTATTCCTCTTCATTAGTTAGACCCTTCAAAGAGACCCGTAGTGAAGGAATTTTGACCTCAATGGGTAAGATGGCTTCTGCGCCAAAAACCAGGGTGAATGGGGTATCTCCTGTAGGTGTTCGAATGCTAGTTCGGTAAGCCCACAGGGCAGGGTTAAGTTGTATGTGCCAATCGCGGCCAGCATCATTAACAGTCTTTTTAAGGATCTTGATAATGGTTTTATTCGACGCCTCAGCTTGGCCATTTCCTTTGGGGTAGTATGGGGATGAAAAGTGGTGTTGGATATGGAATCGCTCACATAACTCACGTACGTCTTGGTTTTTGAACGGACGTCCGTTGTCAGTGATGATGGATTGTGGGAGGCCATACCAGCAAATGATGTAATTGAGGATAAACTTTGATATTTTTTTTCCAGTAATGTATGTCAATGGAATGGCTTTGATCCACTTTGTGAAATACTCGGTGGCAGTGATAATGAATTTATGGCCATTGGAGGAGGTTGGATGAATCTTACCCACGAGGTCGAGTCCCCATTGAGCGAAGGGCCACGGAGAAGTGATTGGCTGAAGTTCTTGTGCTGGAGCATGGACCAAATCGCTATGGATCTGACACTTGCGATAGGTTCTGACATATTCTATTGCATCTTTTTCCATTGTCGGCCAATAATATCCAAGTCTCGTTAGTTTCTTAGCTAGAGTAGGACCGCTCGAATGAGATCCACATATACCGTCGTGCACTTCTCGTAAGGTCGTACATGCTTCATCGGTGTCAAGACATCTAAGGAGGGTGTTGTCAAAACTACGGTGGTATAGGGTGTCACTGATAATGGCATACCTGGCGGATTTCCTAATGAAGGACTTCCTTTGGTTATTGGATAGGTTCAATGGAAGGGTGTGAGTCTTGAGATAGTCATAAATGTCCTGATACCAAGGAGAGTTGGGACCAACAAGTTCGCAAACCATTTCCGACTTTGGGATATCATATGCCGGTATCAACAGCTGTTCTACTAGGAACTCAAATTGTGACACATTTTTAGGGATGTCCAAGAGAGAACTAATAGTAGCCATTGCGTCTGCTGCCTTATTCTGTACCCTGGGGATTTGTTCAAAAGACACTGATTGGAAGTATGTTAGGAAGCTATCCACCATCCTCTTGTAAGGAAGCAACTTCTCATCCTTTGTTTCATAGTCACCATTCACTTGTTTGATTACTAGCTGGGAATCCCCAAAGACAAGCAATGTCTGAATTTTCCATTTGATTGCCAACTTGAGACCTGTAACCAGTGCTTCGTATTCGGCAATGTTGTTTGTGCAAGGGAAAGTGATTCAAAATGACTTAGGAATTGAATCCCCTTGTGGTGTGATGAACAAGATTCCAGCCCCTAAGCCATGACCAGTGTGGGACCCATCAAAATACAGCTTCCATGGTGTTGCTGGTTCCGTGTGAAAGATGGACTCGTCAGGAAAATCAGTTACCAACGGATGAGAGGCTTGCATTGGCACATCTGCCAGTTGATCTGCTATTACTTGCCCTTTGATTGCCTTGCGTTCAACATACTGTATGTCATACTCACTTAGGATCATGACCCATTTTGCCAATCGGCCTATTAACGCTGCTCGACTTAATAGGTATTTCAATGGGTCAATTTTGGCAACTAGTTGTGTCTGATGATTGAGCATATAATGCCTTAGTTTTTGGGCTGCAAAGACAATTGCAAGGCATGCACGTTCGATGTATGTGTAATTCAGCTCGTAACCGATCAGTGTGCGGCTGATGTAGTAGACTGCTCTTTCTTTCCCTTCATGATCATTTTGGGCCAGTAATGCCCCCAGTGCTGAACTAGTGGTCGAGATGTATAGAATTAGTGGTTTTCCATGAATAGGCGACATGAGGACTGGTGTTGATAGCAGGTAATCTTTGATTTGCTGGAAGGCCTGTTGACATTTATCTATCCATACAAAGGGGACACCTTTGCATAATAGATACTGGAATGGGTGGCACTTATCTGCCAATTGAGCTATGAAGCGGCGAATAGATTGCACTCTTCCTTGCAAGGTTCTGAGTTCACTGATCCATCTAGGTGGAGGCATGTCTATGATTGCTTTAACCTTTTCCGGATCAACCTCTATGCCTCTTCGGGAAACTATGTACCCCAATAGCTTACCTGACGTGACGCCAAAAACACATTTCTTAGGGTTTAACCGCACCTTGTACTCTTCTAGTCTCTTGAAAATTTTGTCAAGTACCTTCAAATGATCTTTCCTTGTTGCTGATTTGGCCAATAATTCATCTACATAGTCTTCCATTATATTGTGCATCATATCATGGAAGATCGTGGTCATAGCCCTTTGGTATGTGGCACCTGCATTTTTGAGACTGAAGGGCATGACGTTCCAACAGTAGGTACCCCATGGGCAAGTAAATGCTATTTTGTGTTGGTCCTCAAGAGCAATGCAAATTTGATTATAACCAGAGAAACCATCCATGAGGGTTAGCATCTCGTGTCCTGCAGTTAGATCGACTATGATGTCAATGTTGGGCAAAGGAAAGTCATCCTTTGGGCATGCTTTGTTTAGGTCTCGGAAATCTGTACATACCCGAATTAGTCCATTTGGCTTTGTCACCAGTACTAGGTTGGAAATCCATTCAGCATAATCTATAGACCTTATGAATCCGGCATCCAGTAATTTCTTTAACTCGGCCTTAACCAATAGAGCAACTTGTGGGTGCATTTTGCACAACTTCTGCTTGACTGGTTTAGCATTGGGTACTAGTGGCAGATGATGTAGAACCAGTTTGGGGTCCAATCCTGGCATGTCAGCATAGGACCATGCAAAATTTATTTTTCGTTCTGCAAAGAATTTGTGAAATTCCAGTTTCTCTTCATCTGTCAATGATGCCGCAAATAGGACCATCTTGGGGTCTTCTGGAGTCAAAATGTTATCCTCTATGGTGTCCTCAACAAGCATGGCTGATCTCTCCTGTTGTACGGGGAGAAAGTCCAGTCCTCCATCTTTGGGCGCCTCTGAGAGGTTTTCACCCACAGATACGTCCTTTGTTTTTACTATTTTACCGTCAAGAGGTGCCTTTCGGTTTTCACCTAGAGACGTTTCATTTTTTACTTTATTTTTACTTTTGCGACTAAAGGACTGAACCGTCTCACCAAAGTATGCCGCGCAATCCAAATCAATAGTAAATCCTAATCTGTGGTCCCCACTAGGTATGCCCTCGTGTAATCCCATGAATTCAGCGATGGCTTCATCATTTTGGAATGTGTCTAGAACTGGCAGTCCTTGTTGGTCCCAATCGACTAGTTCAGGGTAGACTAAGGAAATGCCATCGTCAAGGCTAGTGAATTCGGGTGAGGATGCCGATAGCATACAGATGGATGTGTTGATGTTGTAGATGAGGTTATCATTGTCCAACTTGACATCGGACTCTATCCAGTATTCTCCTTCACTAGTGTCATATTCGTTGTCATAATAAGGGGTGAAGGTTTGAGAGCCCTGGTTATCAATGTCATCGGATACTTCAGATAGATTAGACTGAGGGGGTTTGGATGGTGGCTGTTGCGTGTCATGAGACATGGTAGTGGGGTTTTGACTGTTTGGTGCCTGTTCAATTTTGAATGTTTGCCAAAATCGTTGTTCAGAGGTCAATTCCCCTGGTTCGACAAAAAAATCATCAAGACAAAAGTCACTTAAGGATCGTTCGGAGCCAAATTCCCACTCATGGGAGTCTGTTTCGGTTAGGTATTCCCTAGTAGTCTCAACACTTTCAGAAGCATGTATTTGCTCATTAGAAAGTTCATGGGTACGTCAATCGTCATCGTCGAGTGATCCAAACCCTAATCCAAGATACTTCAGAGTTTGGAAAGTTTCTATGGGTTCTCTTCGACCAGTTTTATTTTTTCCAAGGCCACTAGTACCATCGTAGCCTTTAGCCTTCATGATATTGTAACCCTTGCCATATTTCTGGACTGGTAGTGGAGGTAGTGAGACTGTATCCTTGTAGATCCATCCTATGATGTCGGTACGATCTTCATCACTCATGTCTCCCCACTTGATGAAAACTGTAATCGGTGGAACTTTGAATGTTTCTTGTGGTTCCATTCTGAAACATCGTCGACCATATATCTTTGGAGGAGTAGGTATTGTAGTTATGTTGTATGCTATATTTAGTTTGAACTCTCTGCAGCCGAGGTCCTGGATTTTATCAGTTGATTCAGACTTAGGGTTGGTGGAGGGTTGTGATATGTCAGAAGACGTGGATGGAGTGGATGTGGAAGATGACCCGAGCATGGAAGGGTCGATGTATCTAGACGAGGAGCCAAGTGCTTCCCGGTTAATAGGTACTTGGTTTTCGGAGATACCCCTTAAATTGGTACAATATTGGAAAGGGTCGGGGTCTCCGTATATGGTTACTTCCGTACCATCAAAAGGAAACTTGAGGCATTGGTGGTATGTCGACGGAATGGCCTTTAAGGCGTGGATCCATGGGCGGCCAAGTAAGATGTTGTATGGTAGTTCCAAATCCAGGACCTGGCAAGTTGTGTCGACAATGAGTGGTCCCACTCTAATAGGGAGAGAGATAACACCTCACGAAGAGCATTCCTCATCATCATATGCTTTGATCACTATGCTTTTTGTTGGGTCTACGCATGCATCAGAGAATCCAAGAGCCTTAACCAGTTTAAGGGAGCATATATTCAACCCTGCTCTGCCATCTATTAATACCCGTCTAACCTTGTGCTTGTGGACAAAAACTTCTATGTGTAACGCATCATTGTGGTTGGTTTTAGATGATGAGTAATCCTGATCTGAGAAGGTGACATGGTGTGGCGTGGTGAGATATCCCACCATAGTTTCAAATTGATTGACATCAATGTCCTTCGGGACCGATGACTCTAAGAGAGTTTTATCCAGGATTTCTTTGTGTGCGGGAGAAATACGAAGCAACTCAAGGATAGATATTTGTGCAGGAGTCTTTCCTAGTTGGTCAATGAGATTGAACTGACTTTTGGGTTTCCACTGTTGTGGGGTTGAGACAGGTTTTGGTTGTTTAGCAGATGAAGCTGGTTGTGATTGCTTAGCGGATGGACCTGCTACAGTGATCTTGGCTTGTCCAGGGGGAGGTGGACCAGCTATAGTGACCTTGCCACTTCGCGTAGTAGCATTGCACTATGGTGCTCTCCTGATCGTAATGGTGTTGATGTACTCCTCGTCCGTTCTAACATTATTTATTATTGGTTCACCAGAGTAATTGTACTTGGCTCAGGTGAAGTTAGCTTGGTTTTGTGGACCTGAAGTGGAAGCATTATGGGGACCATGATCCTGCAGTGGATTCTTGTGGATAGTATGATCTGAGTTGGAATTGAATTGCGATCCACCTACTTCGATGGTGTGATTTTAAATGAGGTCTTGGATTACGTTTTTCAGTTGTCGACAGTTGGAGGTTGTATGCCCTTTGACTCGATGGTATTCGCAAATTGCATTGTCATCCCACCATGCTGGTTTGAATTGTCCTAGGTCATAAGGTTTTATTTCCGGAAGTGTGATGACCCCATGTTGGATGCATTTCTTGAGGACATCTGCAATGGGTTCTCCTAAATTGGTGTATGTGCAACCCCTAGGGAATTGTCTTAGTTGACGATATTGTCCTTGTCGGTTTTGATCATTTTGACTATTTGAAGGAGTATTGGGGGGAGGTGTCAATGTCGTTATTGGTCTGTTTTGTTGTTGTACCCCTTTTAGAGCCAATACGGGACTTGCCATCTTGGCGTCGACGACACCATCATTTGTAACATGTTTATTCTTGACCCAGTATTTGTTTTTGTCAGCGGGTGGGTTGGTGTTTGTGTTTTTGGAACCATACCTCAGTTCTCCCTTTGCGATAAGGGCTTTCTCAATTTGGACCCCCTTTTCCACTAATTCTGTGAAGGTTGTGCAACAATGTATTTGCAATGCGAATTTGAGGGGCCCTAGAAGTGTTTGGACAAACATGTCAACCTTTTCTCTTTTAGGAATGTCAATGTGACATCGACTAGCAAGGCTTCTCCATTTTTGAAAGAACGGGATAAATGTCTCACCCGACTCTTCTTGTGTGAGATTGCATAAGCTAGTGATAGAGGTGTCCATGTCAATATTGTATGCGTAATTTTTTATGAACCTTCTTTTGAGCTCATCCCATGTCTGGATATCTTTTTGCGTTGAAAACCATTCAAGGGCTTGACCCACCAAACTTTTGGAAAAAAGTCTCATCAAGTATGTGGGTTCGTAGGCGATATCCATACAGTTAGTTGCGAATTCGCGAAGATGTTCAATGGGATTTGTCTTGCCTTTATATTTAGTGAAGTTGGGTGACACATATCCTCAGCGAACAGCGGCATACGTAAGTTTGCGCTCTACCGGGCATACATCCGCATCATATGACAGTTCAATTTCCGCCATGATGAAGCATGTTTTGCATTTTGCCTACACCGTTGATGACGATGATTTGATGTTGGCGATGGCGGAATAATTCGCGAATATCGACTACGATGAAAATTGATTTCGATTTCAATATTTTATTGTTGCGCATACCGAGCGTTAACGGTTTTATGATGGATGATTCTATTATTACTGTGATAAATGCGGAGGACTTTCGGGAATACCTTCTCCGGCTTATCAAGGGGCCAAGAGTGGTTGTATTTAATTGGGGTAGTGTTGTGGATGTTGTGGATGATTGTGATCCCCCAATAGATGTAGTGTTTATTGTATTGGAGATGTTTGGGATGTTGGATGTGGTATGCAGTGTCGTTGTGGTGTCAAAAGGGATATTGCTTGTAGTATTTAGGACTTGACTACTGTGTGAGATGTTATGAACATTGTTGGCATTAGGGCCATGTAACGTGTTAATGTCAAATCCTGGTGGTAACTGAGCTCCTTCACTCAAGAGCATAGCTACGAATCTGTCTCTATCATGACGTGCTATTGTTTCAGCCAACTGATAGGCCTCTGGGTCTTGTGTCAATGCTTCTATGTTTTCTTGCAGTAGTTGACCATTTTCATCTCTTTGCATGTAGCGTTCAAATGAGTTGTTAGGAAAGGATTGTGTTGTCACTAGAGGTTGATTATCTAGATTGGTAAAGGGATCATTCGCGGTCCAGTTTGAGTCATGTGGAGGACTGTTGGGATCTCATCCAAAGTTTTCCATTTGTCTCTTGTGCTTTTGAAGTCTGGTTTCGACCATAAATGAGATTGCTCAAAGGGAATGTTCACTAAATGCAAGTATGACACTAGGTGAAATCTAAGGTTCAAATTGACGACTAAAATGACCACTGTTTTTGGATTTTTGTGAATAAGGTATGCAATGTGGATGCAATGTGAAATGAGGCTATCTAAGCACTTCTAGGCTTGAACTTTGTTTTTGATTTTGACTGCTAGAGGACTTTGTTGTTAATGACAAGTTGACAAGATGACTAATGAGTCTTGCTAACTAGACTTTTGAGTTGGAAGAAATCTCACAAAAGAGGACAATGACTAAAAGGATGTTTGATAACTTAGTCCAAAAGGGTCTAATTTTGAAAACAATGATTTTTCCAAGGGGTGCCTAAGATTTTCCTATTCCTAAATATGCAAGATTTGAGCCTAGGGACAGCATAATGTTGAATGTGTGATACTAAATGGGGTGAGGTATGAAACCTAAGGTGATCAATGCAAAGCTAAGAGACAAAACTTTGAGCAATTTCAAATTGGGTTTCTGGCAGAATATTTCAGATGATAGAGTTTGACAGATGGTTGACAGTTTGGAGGTCTCTGGTTTCAACTGTGCAGTTTAAGAATTTTGACAGGCAGATGTGTCTCAGTTTGGCAATTGCATCGCGGTTTAGCAATTGCGGTTCAGTTTCTCACTTGCGGCTTTTTGACTATCAGATGCGACTCGGTTTAACAGATGCGGCTTTCGAGTTTACAGATGCGTTGTTATAAGTTTCAAATGCGGTTTATCAGAGTAGTTGCATTGCATAATCTCAGTTGTGATTTGATAGATATGACAGTTTTGTTTCAAAGTGATTTTTGTGGTATGTTGATGGAAGTTTTTGATCTGTTTGATGACTATTTTGTTTGGACTGTGACAAAACCAGAATGCACTTGACAAACACAGCATTTTTTAAGGGATAACCAAACACACATGAGATAAGCACAATCCTAGAAAGGCCACTAGGCCTTGGGTTTGTATACTTGATATAGCCCACCAGTTATACCTCGGATTGGTGATGAACACCTTTCCTTCTCAAGAGCGGATAGCTTAGAATTTGGTGGCATTGGCTCCTCCACTACCATTAACGCCATTCAAGCACACCAAATTTATTCATTGGGTAGTGATGATCCAAGAATTCGCTATCTCTACTCAAGGATCGTAGTGAGTAATCTTCGCATTTAATCGTGACTCCTCGTGACTCATCAAGCAACGCCATTAGAACGGTTGATACTAAGACAAGAGGTGTTTAATTCGGGCATTCCATTCGTGGGGTGTGATCCATGTGGCGAGAGTCCCCTTTCGGATCCATCTCGTTAGAACCACGCTCGTGATTCTTGGGCTTTCCCCAAGAACCCACTTTTCTATACCACCGAAGTCCCCTGTCGGTAAGCAATGGCTTGAGTCAGCCCCGTGAGTACTTTTTCCCACCGTAATTAAGCCCAGCCCTAGAGTCATGAATCGCTTCTCTTATTCCGGTGATCGCATCTAATGCTAAGGAGAGGATAATTCCACATACCTAATCATGAAGGTAAATTAACAAAAGGAATGGGTCTGGTTTTCTGATCACAAGGTTTTCACCAAGTGAGAGCATACTCACCTACCACTCCACAAGCACACTCAAGCATGAAAGACATGATTCTTTTTAAAAGAACCAAATTCAAAGTTTGCTAATCTAGAAATAAAAAAGCACACTGTTTGTTTTCTCCTTCTTTGACATGCGAATCTGCAAACATTGAGTTAGTAGTCTTGTATGTGATGGTCTTGGACACACGAAAAAGGATCACCACACGCTACAAGAAATTATTAGTAACACCAAAGATCTAATTTGGTTAACATGCGAACAAAACACAAAAAAAAAAAGACAAAACCGTAAAACCAGCGATCGTAAAAAACTGAAGTTCGACAATTAAAAATCTCAAATCAGCTAAAAAATTCACTGTGCAAATGCGGGCGCCAGATACTGCAAACATGTGCTATTGTCGACGCGCTGCTATGTTCCTCGCGGAACGCGCATGGAATGTCAATTCGCGCCTCCTCTCAGAATTGGCGGGGCCAGGTTTGTCAGCGGCAGCTTCAAGGCCGCTTCGTCGCCAGATGCGCTGCAACGCTTAAGCAGAATCCATGTCTCAAGATCCCAGAAATAACGTAAAACAACAAAAAACCCTACCAAAATAGAAGGCCACTACCAGAAAGGATTAGTGATAGAAAATATGATCTTGGCCAACATGCAGGAATAAGCAGGAAATACAGGAAGACATCAGATTAGAGCACCCAAAATTCAAATATAAAACCCTCAAACTGAAAAAAGTATTATACCAGACAGATGCGGCGCGGATTTCAAATGCGGCTTTCGGGGTTACGGATGCGGCTCAGGAAAATCGGATGTGTCATTCTGAGCGTCAATTGCGTTCTAACAGGGCGATTGCGGCTCTATGGTTCTCGGGTGCGTCACGACGCATATGATGCGTCACACTGTTTTGAAAAAAAGGTTGCGGCGATCCGTACTTGTACCTGCAAAACAACAGAAAACACCAAAAAAAAATGTACGAAAAGCCGAAATAACAATGTCGGGTTCACCAATGTGATCAAGGGAAAATTCTAAAATTATGTTAGAGGGGTTAGCAAAATAACATCAAAATTCCTATGAAATAACAAAGCACAATGGAAGTGATGTGAAGACAAAAGGGATAATGTTACCCTAAGTCTCCACCTTCCATGATTGATCTTTGTTACACCTCCTAGCTTGCAGATGAATAACAATGCCCTCAGATTTATGTGAGCAGCTATGACTAAAGACTAAGCCCTATGCAAGTGTTGAAGGATTTGCAGAAAATAAAATAACCCTACAATGGACTAAAATGCCTATGACTGTAAGTGACTATAACCCCAAGTTGACAGCAAATTGACATAGACTAAGAGTGCAAGAAGTCAAGAGAGCAAGAGAGCCAGGAGAACCAGGAGGGCAAATGAGAACAAAATTTCCCTTTTATAAAAACTGCAATTTTGAATGTGTGGCCAGGATGAGAAGATGACAAGAACCCTAAGATCAATGCTTAAGATTGAATGTTGTTGTGTGCATTAGGGTTAGGTCAAAATTAGGGCAATAGGTAAGAATGAAGGGTGGAGATTGAATTATAAAATAATTCAATCAATGGTCAAAATTAAATGAGATGTCAAAAGTCAAGAATTAATTTGGGAGATGAGGCTGGCACGGACAACGAGGTTGCTGGAGAAATTAAATAATAAAATTTATTTACTCCAGGTGACTAGTAAATAACTAAATAATAAAGATATTATTTAATTATGGAAGAATGTGACAAAAGAATTATTTCAAATTCAAATAATGATTTAATTCAAAATTCAGGAGAATTGGCTAAATTAAATAAATCAAATTTATTTAATTTTAAAGAGAGAAAAAGCTAATGAATAATTAAATAATTAGGATAATTATTTAATTATAGTGGGAAGTGGACAAAATTAAATAAATAAGAATTTATTTAATTTTTAGAAGAAGGGGATTTAATTAGTGACGTAATTAAATAAATAAAATTTATTTAATTAATCAAGAAGACATAAATGACAAAGGGAAATTAAATAAATTATAAAATCTATTTAATTAAAGGAAGACTTAGATAATTAATGACGTATTAGATAAATAAATAATATTTATTTATTTAATAATCAAGGAGAAACAAATGGCATGAATTAATTAAATAATTATGAATTATTTAATCAATAGTGGAATGTGGACCAAGGACATAATTAAATAAATTATGCTAGGACGAAAGTGGTAAAAATGAAATTTGCAGGCCTAGGTCATTTTTAGGTGTCTACAACTATTAAAAAGGAAGGTGATGTACTCATGCATTTGGCTGATTAGTCCTTCTATTCTTTTATGGGAATTATGGAAGAAGCAAAATAAGAGGGTATGTCAGGAAATGGAGATGCATGTCTTATCCTTTCAAAGCAAGGTTGAGGCAGCCATATTTGAGATTACGAATAACAAAATGGCAAGGTTAAATCCTTAGAAATTAGAGATCATATCTAATGGGATGCAAAATTGAGGCTGAGATGGTTTAGTCTTAGGATTTTAGTAAGGATTTAGTGAGAAAGTAGTATCTTTGGGCTAAAGCAGTTTAGAGGCCCCTCGCCCAATTATGGGTCAAGCTAAATTTTGGCAGGGCATCAAGAGGGAACCTAGGGAGGTTGGGAGCAGGTTGCATAATATGAAACTTGAGTGGGGCTATAATAGGGGAACTAGCATCCCCTCTTCTAGATGGGATGGATAATGTTGCAAAATTGCATGCGATGATCCAAGTACTTTAGTTTTTCCATGAATTAAGGCTCAATAGTGTTGAAGTAGAAGGGGATTCTTCTCTAGTGATAAGTGCCCTCAGGGCAAGAAATATTTCAAATTGGAAGCTGAAAGGGCTGGTGGAGAATGTTGTTGAACTATTAGGGAAGCTTGAGCACTTTTTGATTAGCCACACATACAAATAAGCCAAATGTAAAGTAGATATAAACTAGCAAATCTAGGTGCAGATGGGGTGTGCAAGAAGCCCTCTTACCCCTCATCTCTCAAGGGTTAATTGGTGTTGTGGGTGGTCCCAAGTGGTAAATCCCTACGTGTGGGGCCAAGGGATTCCTAGCAGTATATGGACAAGTGGTTCGCATCTACATGTTAGGGTGTGTGACTTGTGACTTAGTTATGTGGGTTTCCATAAGCTAACAAATGGCCAAGGAAAAATCGTGTGGTATACATGTGGTGCCAAGGTGTTTTCCCTGGAGTTTCTTGGGCCTTTAAAGATTTATAAGTGTAGAAAAAGTTAGGTAGCCAAGTGTGAAGTTGAAGTATGGGGAGCTTTTGGTGCTTGACCATGTGGCACTCGCACGCTCCCTCTGAAGCCCTACTAGGTATTTATGACAGTGTGGTGTGCAGAGATGAGAAATGGTTGCATTAAGGTTGGGTTGAGGATAAGTGGCACCTAGATTCTCTCTTGTGTACCTCACTTAGCTCAAAGTTGGGATGAGTTGCGATGGCAGGACAAGTGGGGTTGTTAGTTGAAGTCCACATGCACCTTATAGAGAGACAAGTGATAAAAATTTAAGGGGGAATTGATACTACTTTCCCTTTCACTTGAGCAGATTTGATGTTTGGGAATAATTTAATTAATTTGGGTCATTTTCATTCATGTCAGCCTACTTACTCGAATGTGTATGAACTGTGGGCATAATGGTGAAGCATTAATTATGGCTAACCTCTAGACTTGTGATAAGACTAGGGGAGGTACTTTCAGTCTAGAGTGGTTGTATGATCAAATTATGATCTTATCAAGTTTTCAATTGGAAATATTTATCACGTGTGTACCAATATTTAAAGACTAAGGTTGACGAAAAAAGTTTCAATGAGAATAGATCATTTTGTGGGTGGAGTAATGGACACTCCAATTAGGTTGGTTAGCTCCAGGAGGTAGATGACATTTTTGGGTGAAAATTTTGAACTCATATTATGGAGGATTCTTCTGGAGAGTGATTTCTTATCACTTGGGGCTATGAAATTGGTGTTAGTCCACAAATTCTTGGGGATGGATGAGAGGTATAAAGTGGATTCAAATATTTCTTCTTAGTAGGTTGTAGCACTATTAGACCTCCAACTTCCAAAAGGTGAAGTGTCACAATTAACAAGGAATTTGGTGAATATAGAGCTTCTTGGTGGTCTCGACAAGGTTGTGGCCTTTGCTTAGCTAGGAACCAAAATACCCAAGCCAAAGGACCTGGAATTGCTCAATGTGTTAGGGGTAGTGGTTAGGTTATTTCCCTTCTTATTAGACAACAAAGGAGATGAATTGCTTCTACACAAGACTCGGGTGTTGGTGGGACTTAGGTTCTTGAAGATATGTTTACACTTGGAACCAATATAAGACTTTGTCTAGGCAGGTGACTTTAGAGATCATCTACAAGACAAAGTGGGTGAATAAGTTTTTTGGCTTCAAATTTTGACTTTTGTGTCTACCATAGGTTGATTGTGACATTTTTTTTAATTTTGGTTGGATAGATTTGTAGGGGTCGATCCCAATTTTGATTAGAAGCTTCTTTTTGGTTGGCTAGAGATAAGATATTTTTCTAAGCTCCGGACTATACATAGAATATGTATTTCCTTTTGCATATTAATAAACATTACTCACTTACGTATAAAAAAAAAGAATCTTTTCATAAGTTTGAATGGTGAGAAGTTATTTGGGTATATCTAATAGAATGGGATGATGCCTAAATTGATGTACTTATGCATGCAAGTTAGTAGGAGGCAAGATGGTATGGAAGTGATGATTAACCAATTGAAGTAGTATTTAGGGGAATTTTTCTTTTGTTATTTTTCAAAAAAAGATGAGTGTGTTTGGACACCTATTCCTTCAGAAGAATTATTAGTGGGAACAACTTAATTTCTAATTTTTGATGATGATTGTGGTTCTTCTTTTAATTGGGGTCAAACCTGAATCATAGGGTAATCCATAAAATAAATTTATTAAATGATGGGCTATCTTACATAACATAATCCTAACTATTGATAACCTAAATATAAGTGGATTCCAATTTATGAATAGATGCATTATATGTTGTATTGATGAGGAAATAGTGGATCATATTTTCTTTTACTATAATTTTTCTAGAGAAGTTTGGGATGATGTTTCTAATAGTATTAAGGTTAATTAGATTTTTCCCTT
>VDFB02345258.1:0-39793 GCA_007258455.2 Sequoia sempervirens
CAGTGAGCATTGTTTCAGGTAGTGAGACTTTTTGCAACTAGTTTTGATATTCTCTATAGTGTGAGTTAATCCTCATTGTCATTTTTCCCTTGTTGGGTTTTCCATGTAAATCTAGTTTTATTGTGTTTATGTGTTGGATTTGATTTTTTACTTTGGCATCTAATGATTAATCATTTAAGAAATTTTAACTATTAGTTCCAGTAATTTATTTGAAGGTTAAAATCTATGACAACTGATTCACCCCCCTCTTATTTTTTCCTATTCAACAAGCCATATATATGCCTAAACTGTAATTTTTTTTGTTTTTTCTATGTACTCTTCCACTCTTAGGGTTTTTCACCTAAAAGGAGAGAGATAGAACCCCAAACGAAGGTGGTTCACTCAAATTAAGGAATGTATGATGTAATTATGACTAAATGAAATGATCTAAATGTAGCTAATTGATAAAATTAACTGATTACGAATTCAAAACTAATGAAATATGTAATGTTTGAAAACATGGTGTGATATGCAAAAATGAACTAGAAACATAAACAAATGCAAACAAAACTGAATGAAACTAAACAAAGTGCACTTGGAAGTTGAATGCTCATGCTAGAAGGTTTTGGAATCTAGAAAAATTCACTATTGATGACCAGTGAGACTCATTCGCCACCGATGGCAAATCAATCCTATTACTAGTAAAATGTACTAAAACTGGTTTTCGACTGTCAGAAACTGAATTCTAACAAAATCAACTTTTCAGCCTAAAAGGTGGGACTCATTCAACACTTGTTAGGTCTCAAAAATTTTGGTTTTGGCTAATGTACAAGGCCAAATGATGAGTTTGAACCTTCTTCTCTTTAGGCTCTGCCAGACCTAGGCAGGTATACCTTTATAATTGAAGTAGATTTAGAATTGTATGACTTGATTGAATTGATGGATCTATTATTGTGGCACAAATCTAATATATGATAGCTTGCTAGTTACTTTTACTCCTAATGGATGAAAAAAAAAGTTTACATATACTTTTTTTTATGAAATTTATTTTCTGGGGTGTGACAAATCAGTGACTTCTATCCACATGGGAAATGGATTCAAAAATCAAGAATAATATATGTTTCCCTTTTTTTTGGCTTAACTCTAGTTGCTAGGCACTTTGAGAATGAGGTTCAATGTTTGGCATAAAACTTCACTAAATTTATGACTTGCATAAATTGTGTTGGAATATTTCCTTACCAAGTTCTTCTTTAATTATCCAAAATAAATCCTTAAATCACTATGATTCATTCAAAATAATTTAAATCTAATTTGCAGACACCAATTGATTAAATTACACAAAATGAGAATACATTTTGATAAATTAGAAATATAGTTGATATATTTATTTAAATGATTAAAAGACCTCAAGTTGGAGACAACCAGATAAAAATATCAATAATTGCATCACAACAACTAAACACCAAGAAATGATTTCACCAGTTAAAACATTATCTCCATTGATTTTCTTCAAAAAGGTTTGTACATTATATGCATCCCTTGTTTTGATTCTTTCCTTTTTCTAACTTTTACAAATTTTTTTATACCCCCCTTTATTCATGATTTTACTGTACATATATACAATACAAATTTTAGGGTTATGACCCTTCATTTGTTCTAGTGCAACTTTTCAACATTCTTTGGAAAAAAATATTTAATTAATTGCATTTTTTGAAAATTAAATATTTTAACCTTAATCTTCATTTTGCAATCTTTGTGAAAAATCAATTTTAAAGATTATCCTTCTTTTGCTGGCAACTTTGTGTTTTGTGCATTCACCCAATAAATAAATATATTATTTGGGTAAAACAATTTCCTATCTTATAAATCCTTTTGGTAATTTTTATTTATTTATTTACTAAGATTCTCCTACTCGCAATTTTCACCCTATGGAATAATATTTTCTTTAGATAAAATAATCACCCGTTTTCGTGAATTGTATAGAAAAATATTTTACTTTAGCGGGAAAATAATTTATGCTTTACTCCTTCATTTGATAAATTTTTACCTTTATATATTCTTTTGAAATTTTATTGCACATCCACTCACTTCTTCCACCTTCACTGCAACTTCCACATGCAAATCATTTCACTGCATACCCACATGCTTCTTTTCCCTATTTGCACTACACTACCACGAGACTTGTGTCTGGCCTTCACGGTAATGCGGGAAATGCTTGCAATACCACACATCTCCTACTTGGTGCTCATGGTAATGTGGGTAATGCATGGAGAATTCTTTCTCATTTGTTCTTACCACTTTCATCCATCTTTTCATCAGCAGTTCTACTAAACATGATTCTACCTCCACCATTCGATGAGTTAACTAACTCAATCACATTTTTGTAATTTACATTGACACTCTATGAAATCCCACATTTTTTTTGGTTCATCCTCTCAAAGTTAGTTTGTAGTTGATATCACAAATGAGATGTGATTCCCCTGTTGCTGAGAAATGTAGAAGGTAGGAATGTATTCGAGGCTATAACCTAGTATCAATACTTCATTGAAGTCAATGAGCGCAAGGAGACAACACAGTTAATAACATCATGCCACCATCTATCACAGTTGCATCTATCTTAGCTGCACCTTGCACAATTCATATCGGCCTAGTTTCTTACTTTCCCTTATTACTCTTATCGATTATTCTTAAAATATATTGCCTCATATTTCCCTTGTGTCTGAGATTCGATAAAAGCACAGCATAGACTATGGCCTACCTTTTTAAAATCTCTTGATGGCAAATTATTTTGATCCTTCCTTCTCATTTGTACCCCATTACAAATAAGGTATCTTCAATAGTTTCTCAAGGAGGTAGATCAAATTCTTTTGAAGTAGGACTTTGGGGGGTTTTATTTCTTTTGATTCAATGCAATTGATCATAATAACATGCTTTCTCAATGATAGATTCTATTCTTACTTTATGTCGATCTGCCTAAGATTTTGAAACCTAGACCAGCATTAATACATCTTTTGATGCTTCCATTCCACTTTAGCTAAAGCAAGGGAAATCCCAATGCAATTCCAAGACTCAAAGGCATGACATCCACCATGACAATTTTAATGTCTTCCTTGTTTAATGCAGCTTCCTAAAGCATAGCACCGCAAGCTACTGCTTCTAGATTTAAAGCTTTGGAGAGCTCCTTTCCATCACATAAATCTTGAACCAATTCCCACACCTTTATTATGTGAGGATCCCCTTACTAAAAGGATATCATCAATTTTTTTCTTACTCAACTTGGAATCTTCCACACAGTCATGCAACTTTGGTATTTCCAAAATGAGTGCTTTAGTTTCAAGATTGCAAAAGGAATGGCTGAGACCCCACAATAGACCATCCACCCAGTTACCCACGCTCTTTGCCAAAATTATCTTTCATATTTTTAGGTTCTTGATCAACCTTATTGATATACTTAATTCCTATAATGTTTGATGAGCTAGTGGAGTTTAACAAGTAACCCAATTTTTTTTGCTAGTTGAGAAGTAAGTTCTCCAAAATCTAGGTATTAATGGCCTTTTATTTTAGGCACACCTTTCATACAAATCTTCAATGCCAAGAAATCTCTTTATTTTCTATATGATATCTAGATCCTTTGATTAATATTTTCTTAAATGGGGGTGAAAAGGTGTGGAGAGGTCTGTCATTAGTGTTCTCCACTGTATTCACATTATTCAAATTTCAATAGCATGACTTCACTAACACCTATGCAGTTTTCACAATATATACTAAAACATTTTGGATGTTCTTTTCAATAAATCCATTTTGTACATATCCTCACATCTGTTGCATTGTTTATCAACCCTTGGATACCTATTTATAAAGTGGAGTGATGACTTTATTATTCTTGCCTTTTCTTGTTTAGTATCAAGACTAAACCATTGATCAAAGAAGAAATTTGATTCATTTGAAATCAAGGTTTAAAATATTGTATAGTTTAAAGAATTTTTCCCAATTTCCTAGCACCAAGTTTGACTAGTTGTGAATTTGGAGGAATCTTGTTGCTTTTGAGAAAGCTTTCAAAGTTCATTTAGGCACATGTTCCTGATCATTAATTCCTCCTTGTCTCTTAACTAGTTCAATAATTCATAAACAAATTCCACTGATATGTTTTGATAGTGAGTAAATTATTAACATCTGTATTTATCCAATGGTTCACAATAGTCAAGCATTAGCTCATTAAATTAACACTATGGACCCTTCTTGTTGATGATATAATTTTTTCCATATTATCCTTTGTCTCATCTTCATGCTCTTAGAATTTTTTCATTTCCTCATCAATTTTGCAAATTTTTGACTAGAAGTTTTAGGCTCTAACACCATTGATGTTGAATCAGTCCTCCCCCAAAAATATACATATTCAAGGGTCAACTCTGTAGGGCTAGATCTGCACTTGTCTTCTTGTTGAGTTGACAGAGTCAAATCTACAGAAAATGGCTTGAATGTTATCTCCAAGCTTGAATTAGGGTTTAGTTGATTTGAATCACTTTGATGACTTCATGACCACTTTCCAACACCTATTTCTTTGACAAATCTTCCTACAAGACCTGCAAACACACATGCAAAGAGGGGGAAAATGGTTAAGGGTTAGAGTATAGGGATTTTCCTTGGTCAAATCCCACTTTGGTAATCAAACCCTTGATAAGGAAATTAAATGAAAACAAGAAAGGAATGGTGAATAAACACATGCAAGTGTCCTAAACTCACCAACCCTTGTTGTAAAATTCTGAAGATATATCAATGGCTAGTCCAAGATGCTTGATAATTGCTTGATCAAATGATGAAATGATGCTTTTGAATGTAGGAATGTTAATTGATGGTGAATAAGTGAATGAGATGAATGGGGGGGTTAAAATGGATGGAAAAATGCTTGTTTATACACACTTATTCCCTAATTACCAAAGAATACAATATCACAGGTCGACATAAGGTCTTAATGAATAAAAAACCAAAATAAATTTGAATTTATTTTGAATTTTGATCCAAGAGGAACTCATTCGCCACCCATGGAAAATGCGTCCAACTCTAGGCTTAGAAGTGGGTGTCAAGAATTAAGTCGTGTTTAATGAGGTTTGTCGGGTTTATATTCAAAAACACACTTAAATAAGACCTATAAGTGCATAAATGGGCCAAATAAATCATAAGAAGGGTGTACTTAGTGATAACAACCCTAGAAAATCATGAAATATTGTTACAAGACTTTAAAACACTTTAAAATAAAACTTGATAAGGAGTAAAAAGGGAATATTTTGATGAGTTATAATAAGAAGAGTCTAGAAAATTGTAGAAATGTGTTACAAAACTTCACAAAACCTTCACAAGATATCATAATTTGAATATTCAAGACCTAATGTGAATGTTTAAGATACATTACAACATTAAATCTAAGCAAAATAAGTCAAGCATCATAGGAAAAAGACCTAAATGACCATGAAAATGTACAAGATCCATTTTTCTATGGTACAATGCCCAACAAGGGTAGGAAAAGAAGGATTTGGAAATTTTAAGAAAGGAAACTCACATAGATTCATGTTATTCCCATGCATTTATCAAGATGGGTGAGTTATTAATATCATCAGAACCTAGTGCAACCTCAAATTCTATTAAGACAAAAAATTCTCTTCTGAAGAAGATCAGAGAAGAAGTACCCATTCAATTGTTAAACAACATTAGGGTTCTTCATTTTGAGCGTGATGAACTAGAGTTTTCTCAAAAAAAAATTATGGAGGAATTAGGAAATGGCATTTGGGTTGAATTCATAAATAAAATCCCAGTTGTCAATTTTGTAGTTTTTCCTATGCTCTTTAAGGATATGAAATTCTTCCATAGACTAGAAGAAGGTGGGGTTTCACTTGAGTTACTAGGGGAAAAATTCACAACACTATTTAATCTTGCTAGGTTGTTTGAATAGCTACATGATACTAAAAACATTAATCTTTTATGCAGGCTAATATTGTTCAAGTTTCCTCATTATGTGTGTTGGGATTATGGAAGCCTTGCAACATGAGCATGGAGTATTGATAGTTTGTGTTGGTTGTTCCTATGTAGTTATTAATGTCAACGTGGTAATAACTATATGATAAATCTACTTCATTTATAGAAAGTTGTTCTCTATCAGTAATACTCTTTTGTGATGGATCAATGTGTTGGTATTTGAGTCTATAATTCACCACAAGATTTGATAAGAATATTATCTCATAACCATGTTATCATGATTTATTTAGATAGCTATATCCTGGATCTTGAGACAATTTTGGTTGTGAGAAGAAAGTTATCTCTAATAAATTTCAACTCTGTATTCTACTATTCTTCCTTACTTGGCATACTATGTGGGAGACTCCACATTTTATTAAGGTGAACATTCTTATGCCATGGTTTTTTTGGTAGTCTCTATGTTGCCGGTCTGATGAGAAATTAATGTGTTCTCAGATCTAGAAGGTGTTTTCTTTGAGGATTATTTGTTGGTTTGGAAAATCATGTTTTAATCTTATCCAACTTAGTGTATGCAATACATTATGGAGACTAGTTATATATTATGGATGTTAGTTGACTTGGTACAATGAAATACATGGATAAAATGTTTAATATGGTGCTGAAAAAGAGATTTTTGATTTTTTTTTTCATCTAATTAGGCCAACATAATTGATGAATAAGATATACTTGTATATATATAAGATGCTTTGTGAGAGAGTAGGAGAGGAGAAGAAGAGGAGGGGAGAAGAGGAGAAGTGAATAAAAGTGTATGTGGAAGAAAGGTCTGAGCCTAAATGCTTTATCACTTGTGGATCAGTGTAGATTGTTGAGTGACTACTGTGTGAGGTAGTACTTTATATTCTAAGGTTAATTGGAACTGAACTGTACACATTGAAGGTGTATTCTATCAGTTCAATCTTTTGGTAGTGAGCCACTATCTTTGTATCTCGGTGGTTAGCCATCTTCTATACTCAAATAGTGAGCCTTTTCAAGGATAGTGAGTCCTAGTAGTGAGCCCTATAATATTTTGTATCCAGATATAATATATTATGAGTTAACCCTCACCATGGTTTTTCCCTTTTTTGGTTTTCCACATATAAATCTTGGTGTTCATGTGTATGGTTGCATTGATTTGTTTTTATGTTCCTTCTTGCTGATTTAGTCAAAATTATGATAATGATTAGATGGATTTTACTATGGTTTTATGGAATATTGATTCACCCCCCCTATGATTATTCCAAATGTTCAACAATTGGTATTAGAGCTTGGTTCCTCGGAAGAAGCCTAACAACTTAAGGAAGGTCCCAAAATTTGAGTATAAGAAATTTTTTTCTCTGAAAGTGGTCTTTGTTGGATATGCAGAAGAAATAGAAGATATGAAGGAAAACTTGATGAAAGTGAATGAGTATAAGTATTGAAGCATGTGATCTATTGGTTAAGGCAGATGAAATTGTCTCCAACTTGCTACAAAAATTGGATGAGAAGAAAAACAATTGAAGAATGTCAATAAATTGAACTTCAAAGGAAGATGGATGAATGCACAAAGCTTGAGGAAGAAGCATAAATCTTGAGATATAATCTGGAAAAGGTAGAAATTTTTGAAGACAAATTTAAGATAAGCTCAACAATGCTTGATGAATTGATTGCCTCTTATAGATTAGCAATGGATAAGAGTGGTTTATGGTTTGAGGAAGGTCAAAGTTCTAAAGTGAAGAAATCCACTAGTAAGAAGAATCGGTGCAAACATGGAAAAATCAATAATCTAAGAATTTTTTTTGGAAGAACTCATGTCAAGTGACATGATGCTAAAAGGTCTTTATCTTACAATGGTGTTTTTTATTCCTGCAATAAATTTGGTCATAAGGAAAAGGACTCCAAAAGTAAAATGAATGATTCTTTATCATTCTCGAGCAAAAGTCTTAAGTGTAGGAAGATAAAAATATACAATTATTTTGTTGAATAAAAGAGAGAACAAAAAGAAGAATGTTGTTTGCTATAAGTGAAGCAATCCAAAACACCCTATTAATAATTATAGAAAGAAAAATTATCCAGTGAAGAAGAATGATCAAATCATTGATCTAGAAAAAGCAAGAAAGGAAATGAAAAAAATATGGAGAAAGGAAGGAAAGAAATTTCAATGAAAATTATCAGTCTTATCTATGCCGACCTCTAGTGCAGATACTCACATCAATTTTTTAGTCAAATAGTGGCTAAGGGGGAGAAATTATCAGAAAATATAATAAACCCCCTCATCAATACTTGTGTCACATCATGACAAAAGTATATTTAAAGCGGTAATGAAATTAAGGAATTTTCTATCACATGTGTGAAGGATAAAGTCTGTAGAATTTTAAAGTTCATGGAGGCATACACAATTTTTGATGTCATCTACCTACAAGTTGAAGCATTTATTGCAAAATCATTTGAAATGAAAGAAATAAATTCCAAAAATTCAAAAGGCTTATGTGTTTTCAAAGAAGCATCATGGAAGGTCATCCTGGAGAGTTTAAGAGGTTCTTCTTTAGGTTAATTCAATTTTTTGTTCATATATTTTTGGTTATGTGACATAGAAAATTGGACCCTCTTGAGAAAAGAGACAATTTCACACATAATTAGACCCACTTTTGAGTCCATTCACATCATTTCCCTTCAAAACAACATATATAGGCCCCTTAGACCCATTAATTTTGATCTAGAGGCTTGTTTCACCTGAGAAATAACCCAAAACATGACAAACAACATTTAATTACATTATACCCCAACAACCCACCTTCAAACAATAGTAGTGGGACCAATTTTCCACCTAATGAGTCCCCTTTGGTGGGACCCATTCACCATGGGTGGTGAATGAGTCCCCTTTAAGGGAAAATTCAAAATTAAGTGGGAATTTAATCAATTTAACTTTTATTTTCAGTAAATGTCAGCCTCTTAGGTCTAATTAATGGTAAAATAAGGTGTTCTTGCTTATAAATACTCATTTTAAGTCATTTCACACAACTTTTATCATATTTTTATCATCTCTCACTTGAGAGCAATTTTTAGAGTTGTCTTCCACAACAAGTTTCATTAGCAAAAGTTGAAGTTTTAGGGTAGCAAACTAGGGTTTTTGCAAGTCTTGAAGCTCACTTCTATTGTCAATATCCAAAATTGCAAAGGGTTGATGATGGATTCCTATGGTTAAACATGAAGAAATCTAGGGTGAAGAGGTGCAACTAGCCACCAAATCATGCCTAAGGACTTGATTTCCTATTGATTCCATCTTCCATTTTCACTCTATCTTTAGATTCAGGTTTATATCTTGTTTTTTTATCATTTGCATGTCATTTCATCCCTATTTTGCATGTGTTGTAAGGTTTCTAGGGTTGATATCTTACATCATATAGATCATTCTTGCATGTCTTATTCTAGAGCAATAAAATAGGATCATTGTTATATTTCAGCTATTCCTAGTCTTTAACACATCCAAGGCTATGGTTTACTCAAATTTTTCTCTATTCAAGGTTTAATTACCCAAATAGGGGTTTGACCAAGGCAAACCCCCCATTAGACAAACATTTTTAAGTTGTTTTGCTACAATCCATCAAAAAATTTTGTATAGGTGTCAAGGTGTAGAATTTTTTTTTGAAGTTGTAGAAATTGCAAGGTAGAGAGATTCACCATGCTTCAAAAATGAGTCCCTCCTGAGGTGCAAAACTGAGTCAAATTCATATCTAGATTCTTGACTATCAAAAAATAGATTATGTGCAGAAAAGTCTTGATCTAGGATTGATTCACCCAAGGTGGCGAATGAGTCCCAGTCAGCCTAAATTTAATTTTCATTAGTTTTCCATATTGTTTTCTAGTCATCTACTATTTTCTAGGTTCACACATTCTGAGAAACAACTTTTTGTTTAGGCTAATTTGCAATTTTGTCTATCCTTTCATACCTTTTGCATATCATAGCATGTTTTCAAACATAGTGTAAATCTTACTTTTACATTTGTTTTCATTCATTTAGATAAGTCAATTTCATTTATTTAACTTCATTTAGGTTAGACAACATCACACATTGCATAATTTGAATGAACCATTAGCACTTTTGCTCCTATCTCTCTCCTTTTAGGTGAAAAACCCTAGTAGAGCAAGAGTTGTCCATAGGAGCCAAAAATCAACGGTTCATTTTGGTAAACCCAACGTGAACATAACACTATTTTTATTTAAATTTCTAATTGCATCTTAGGTCTTCATTATTTCATCATCTTGCATTGTTTTACCTCTTTACGCTTCTTAAATATTGCATTAGTGAAAACATTCTTTAGTTTCCATCATTGCATTTCACTCAATTATTCCAACTTTCTGCATCTGCATTCTGTATTTTCATTGTACATACTTGAAATTTTATAGAAAATACAAAAATACCAGAAAAATCTTTAAAAATTCATCCCCTGTGACTCATTCACCACCTAGGAAAAATTAGTCCCTCTACATTTTTACATTAGCATTTCCATATTTCAATTTCCTACATTGCATCTTTCTATTTTTTGTCAATATTATTTTGTTACAGTCTAGTTATTTATGTTTTCTTACCATAAAGTCCATTTATTTTCATGGGATTCATGGCTAGTTTTAGATCTTTGAAAATTTCCTTTTCCATTTTCATTCCTAGTTCTTTTAGATCAAATTCATAGATACATAAGGACACCAAAATTGAAACAATGAATAATCCCTTCAAACACACAATTCAAGTTAGGAATAACATCTCATCTAAGCCTCTTAGTAGTGATGATGTTGATAAGTTAGACGAGGTCCTTCAGGACTTCCTCTCACTCACTTCATCCTCTAATGCTTCAAATGAGAAACTTGAACCCCTTAATGATAAAATCCCCCTCAAACCTTTTGATTGTGATGACTTTGATTTGTTAGATGAAGCCCTCGAAGACTTCATCTCGCATAAGCCATCCACTAAGGTTTGTGGTGACCAACTCAAGATAACAAACATTAACACCTATAGTGCTTTTCTTGAACATCCTAAATCAGTTGATGTTTGTTTAACCCGCAAACCTTTTAGTAGTGATGATTTGCATTTTCTAGATGAGTCTCTTCAATACTTCATCTCATCCAACTCATCCCCTTTGGTTTCTTGTGATACCTCTACAATCAAAGATCTTAATGTAATTCAACCTAAACTCATCCTTTACCCACCCTCACATCCGCTTCACCCTTCTAATCAACCCTGGTAGACCATTTACCCACCTAACACCAATGTATCACAACAATCTAGTAATGATATTGTTTCTCATACATATAACACCCAAAACAACCCACAATTGCCACACCTACCTCCACTTTCTTTACCTTTACCTAATCAACCTAGTGCTCCTCACTATAACCCACACACAAAGGAGTATGATCTTGTTGAACAATTAAATAATTCTCCTGCCAAATTTTCCCTTTGGGATTTGCTTCAAACCTTACCAAACTATAACAACATCCTTCAAACCTCTCTCAAAAAAATCACAATTCCTCCTAGTACCACTCTGAATGATGTGGCAGCTCTCATCCAAAAAAAAAATCTTGATATTAGTTTTCACCACCATGAGCTCCCTCCTTTGGAGTTGTGCAAACAACATGACGCCTTTATGATAATTGCTCAATTCAATCACATAGGTATCAAACAAACTCTCATAGATAATGGTTATGCCCTTAATGTGTGTAGTGTGAGTCTCCTTGATCAATTAAAAGTTGATAGGTCACAAATAATACCTAATTCTATCTATATTTGAGGATTTTATAATACAACAAAGCAACCACTTGGGATAATTACTTTACCTATTACAGTTGGGGTGGCTACTTTGAAAACTCTTGTCCATGTCATGCCTTATGATCTTTCATATAATCTTCCTTTAGTCCAACCATGGATTCACAAGTTGAATGCAATGCCTTCAACCCTTCATCGTCTTATGAAATATGTCTATAACAATCGTATTTATCAAATTGAAATAGATCCCAACCCTAAAATTTGCTTGCATCTTGAAAAAGGGGTTACAAGTCCTTTGAAAAAATTAATTGCAACATCTAACACAGACCCTCTCGAAATTGAACATGGATATGTGCAGGATCATCATGGAAAAAATAGGACTTTAAGTGGCAAAAAATTCAGAAAAATCAGAGTTAGGCAACTTGAAGTAAAAATTTGAATAAGTTGTCTATATTATTTCAAAAATATGTAAGAATATAATATGTAGAAAACTAAATGTAGTTTCTAAACTACTAGGTTTATTTTTAAAAAAAAAATCTATTTCGTGAAAATTTGAAATTTCAATGCAGTAGTACTTAAATTTGGAAAAATAAGAAGTAGGTGTCTGTCTAACCACCCTAACTACAATGATAATATTTGTTTATAATATTTTAGATATAAGTAGAGAGGACTCATGTCCCAATGTGATGCATATTTTTGTAATTTTTTCCAAGTAAATAATTAATTATGAATTTTTTATTACAACTTTTAAAAAATATAAAAAATCATATGTCTGACCACCTTAACTTGGTCAAAACTTCAAAAAATTAATTTTTTCTTTTTTTAATCCTATAGTATGCAAAGCATAGAATGTGACACATGTTTCCAATTCAAAAACTGTGATACTGTTTGGAAGCTATAGATGTTTTTAAATCAGCCTATCAATCAACACTTTAGTCGTAATTCAAATAGAAAATTAATAATAATTATTTATTTAATTAAAAGTAAATCATAATTTATATTGGTGGAAAGCTAAGAATCTCCTTTAAAAACCCTTTTTGTTTCATCAATTTTTGGTAAAAAAAAGTTCATCAGCCACATACCCTACACATACCCATCATATTGCCACTTTTTGGCCCATCATGATCCTACACATACCCACATAATGATACAAAGATGGTATCTAAATTATTAAGTGACAATTGGGGATCCTTAGAATTCACACCCTTGTTTATGGGTGAATATGTCCTCACGCAAAAGAAAGATGCGAAACAAGAACAACCAACAATTATGTCCACTCAAAATTCTAAAAATTTGTCAGAAGCATCTATCTCCTACAATAGAGATGAAAATGCAACATACACAAAAAATTCTGATGAGATAGATTACCAATCCCTACGTACCCCATGTGAAATGGAAAGACTTTATGGAAAAGGCTATAAATTTGTAAAACAACTAGGCTGTACTGGAAAAGGGTGTGGAAAACATGAACAAGGTATTCCTGTCCCTATTGAACCTAATACACAAGAAAAAAAATGGATTGGGATATTCTTTTTCTAAAATGACCAATGCTACTCAATGACAATCTTTAAACATTAACGTTATAACATATCACTCGTAACACAAACTCACAATCGAACATCCCGATTTGCTTGATATAACCTTACCACCTTCATGGACTTATGTTGATAGTGATGAGGCTTTGAAACAAATGTTTGAAATTCATGATACCCCATCTCCGCATACTTACATGAAACGCATTTCCTGTGCTTTGAACATTACCAAGCAAGAAGCCAGTGATATCACTAAAAATTTTTCTGAACCTAAAATTCCTAAATCCAATGACTCCCTTTTGGAGATACAATTGATGTGCTAATGGACATAAATTTAATAAAGATATAGTTATTAAGATTGGGAAGTTCCTTAATGATGAGCAACAAGAAGATACAACCACTTTACTTTATGATTTTCCTAAAAAAAATTCTTGGAAATATTATGATATGCAAGGAATTGACCCAAAAATTGTGATGCATAACATTGTCCTTGTTGCAAATGATAAACTCGTCTATCAAAATATTTGAAAAATGCACCCTACTGTAGCCTTGTGTGTTAAAGATGAACTTGAGAAACTTCTTGATGCAAGATTTATTAGACCTATTGATTATTCTCCTTGAATCTCAAACATTGTCACAGTTGCAAAACTCGATAATTGTATTAGGATATGCATAGATTTTTGAGACTTGAATAAAGCCTCTTTAGAAGATGATTTTTTGCTTCCTAATATAGACATTATCATGGATTCTACTATTGGAAATGCTTTGTTGTCATTCATGGATGGATTTTCTGGTTATAATCAAATCCTTATTAATCCTCAAGATAAATACAAAACTACCTTTACAACTGTTTGGCGAACATTTTGTTGGGTTTTGATTCCCTTCAGTTTAAAGAATGCTAGTGCAACTTATCAACGTGCAATGCCATTAATATTTCATGGTTACATTCACAAAAATTTAGAAGATTATGTCGATGATATCCTCACTAAATTTTTAACATGACAAGACAATGTGAACGTCCTTTGTAAAATCTTTGATTGCATTAAACACTACAACAAGAGATTAAATCCAAAAAGTGTGTCTTTGGCATAGATAGTGGTAAAATTTTGGGTTTTGTCATATCTCACAGAGGCTTGAGGTGGACACAAAGAAAATCGATGCAATCATTAACATGCCACCTCCTAGGAATATTTCTCAGTTACACACATTACAAGGTCGAATTCAAGCTATCTGTCATTTCGTTGCATCTTTAGCCAATCACACATTACCCTTCATGCATCTACTTAAAAAGGGTGTCCCTTTTGATTGGGATGAGGATTGTAAATAGGATTTTGAGAGTCTAAAGGAATATTTAGCCACTCCACCTATTTTACAACCTATTGTTCCACATATATTTTTATATTGTACAACACCGCATCTGCCCATGCTCTTGCAACATTGTTGGTTCAACAGGATGATCATGGTAAAGAACACCCTATTTATTACATTAGCCACACCTTAATTGATTATGAGACATGATATTCATCAATTGAAAATCAATGTTTGGCTCTTGTATTCACTACTAGTAAGTTGTGACATTATTTATTGAATGTTGAAGTATAGGTTGTAACAAAATTTGATCCTCTTAGATATATTTTCAACAAAACCGATCTTTCAAGATGCTTAGCTAAGTGGGTAATGTTGTTAATTGAGTTTGACCTTAAATTTTTTTCCCAAAAAGCAATCAAAGGCCAAGCCTTAATCGATCACTTAGCTGATGCTCGTTCACTTTCTGCTTTACCTACTCTTGATTCCTTTCCTAATGATCATGTCTTACCTGATGATGTTAAACAATGGGAGTTATTTTCAATGGCTCTAATTATAGAATAGGTTCTAGTGCTGGTGTGATACTAATTCCACCTGAGGTTAAACCTATTCCCTTGTCTTATTGATTAAATTTCCTATGCACAAATAATACAGCTGAGTATGAGGTATTGATCACAGGTCTACAAGTTGCTTTATCTCTACACACTAAACATATTAAGATCTTTGGAAATTCACAGTTGGTCATAAAACAAATCAATGGAACACATCAAACTAAATGGGTATGTGCAAGATCATGATGGGCCAAAAAGTGGCAATATGATGGGTATGTGGCTGACGACTTTTTTTTACCCAAAATTGATGAAACAAAAAGAGTTTTTAAAGGATATTCTTAGCTTTCCACCAATATAAATTATGCTTTACTTTGAATTTAATAAATTATTATTATTCATTTTCTATTTGAATTATGACTAAAGTCCTAATTGATAGGCTAATTGAAAAATATCTATAGCTTTCAAACAATATCACATTTTTTAAATCCAAAACATGTGTCACATTGCTTCACATACTATAGGATTAAAAATAAATAAATATTCATGAAGTCTTGACCAAGTTAAGGTGGTTAGACATACAATTTTTTTATATTTTTTAAAATTTGTAATAAAATTCATAATTAATTATTTACTTGGAAAAAAATTACAAAAATATGCATCACATCAGGACATGAGTCCTCTACTTATATCTAAAATCTTATAAAAAAAATATTATCATTTTATTGTGGTTAAGAAGAAAGACACCTACTTATTTTTTTTAAGTACCAATGCATTGAAATTTCAAATTTTCACCAAATAGATTTAAAAAAACCTAGTAGTTTAGAAACTACATTCAATTTGCTATAGATTCTATTCTTACATAATTTTTAAATAATATAGATAAATTATTCAAATTTTTATATCAAGTTGCCTAACTCTAATTTTTTGGAATTTTTTGCCACTTAAGGGCCTGTTTTTTCCATGATGATCCTACACATACCCAAACATGACAAATTATTAAAATACAAGGATCTTATAATGAGACTATTAGAAAAATTTGACTTGTTCACCATTGATAACATCCCATGCAATGATAACCAACATGTGGATGCAATGGCGAGTGCAGCTTCTCTCATATCCCCACTCAACCCTTCAACCAACTTTACCTTTATTATCCATCCCATCACCAAACCTTCGATTGATACTCCGTTAGAAGACATTTTGGAAATCACTCATGATAATTCATCTAAATGGTACGATACAATATACAACTACTTGAAAGACAGTACCATTCTCAAACCTACCACAATGAATACTCGAAAGCACTTATGTAAACTCACAACTAAATATGTCATCCTTTCCAATGCATTGTATAGAATATATTTCAATTGTCTCCTACTATGCTATCTTAAAGATTCTAAAATCCTTATAGCATTGAGCAGGCTCATGTTGGTGCTTGTGGAGGTCATTTTGGAGGATGTTCGTTAGTACAAAAACTTATTCATATGGGTTATTATTGGAGAAATATGGAGAAGGATTGCTTCACCTATGTTAAATGATGTCACAAATGTCAAGACCATAGCAATTTGATCCACGCTCCTGCAGTTGAGCTCTATGCCAATGTGCCCATTTGGCCATTTTTAGTATGGGGGTTGGATCTTATTGGAAAAATTTCACTGTCTTCTTCCACTAGAAATACATTTATTATAACCACAATAGACTTATTTCACAAAATGGGTAGAAGCTATTCCCCCTCGTTCTACAAACGCTAAAGAAATTTATCATTTCATCATGGAACACATAATTGCTCGCTTTGGGATTCCTTCTACAATCATTTCTAAAATGGAATACCATTTAAGAATAGAAAAGTTCAAAAATTTCTTGAAACATTTAATATTCAACATCATTTTTTTACACCGTATTATCCACAATCCAATGGACAAGCTAAGAATAGTAATAAACTTCTCGAACAAATCCTTAAGAAAACTATTAGCAACAATCACAAAGACTGGCATATGCAACTATCTTACATGCTTTGGGTTTATAGAACTAATGTTCGATCATCCACAAGAAATACCCCTTATAGCCATGTTTATGGAACCGATGTGATTATGCCCTTGGAGTTAGATATTCCTACTTTGTGAGTTGCTCTCTGAGATCTTTTTGATGCTGACACTTATAAAGAACAATGATTACATCAACTTAAGATGCTTGATGAACAACACATTAGTGCTCTCAAACATCTCCAAGCTCACATTAAACAATTACAATGCAAAAAAAACATTCATGTTATCCCTTGATCATTTTCTAAGGGCAATTTTGTTCTTATTGAAAATCAACGAACTACTATTGCTGACAACAAAGAAAAAGATAATTTCAGCCCTAATTGGTTGGGATCTTATGTAGTTGATACCAATTATGGGTCTGGTGCTTATCTCTTAACACAGCTTGATGAAATTCCCCTTAGGGAACCTATTAATTCCATGTATTCACATCAGTATTATCTCTAATCCCCTTTAAATAGTATGAGTGGTATAGCAATGTTGTTTAAAGTTATTTGATGTCATAACTTTCACATTGCTTTGTTCTTGACAACTAAATTGGTGTTTGTATTGAACACTAAGGTAATTATTTAAGCTCATTTTATAATTGCTTTAGGCTTCATACTATTCACCTTCCTATTGTGTTAAGTTAAATCCTTATTAGTGTATTTAATTTAGCATATTCTTTTTCCATTATCAATGTTGTATCTATGATAAAACTGAAATATGTTTTATACTAGATTACATCACTTCTATTAAATCATGAAGCTATTAATTAAATACTTTTACCATAGGTCATTTAATTAATCACATAGCATTTAACATTCACATAGAAGAGATACATCATCATAAAATCAAAGTGTGCATGTCTATATATATCTATCAAAGTTTTATGTATATCTCATAATCATATACAATATCATAGTGGTATGTGAGAGCTAGACCCCTCAGCATCTGGCACTCATGATCTGGTCCCTGGTTGTCGCAAGACAGTCATATGTGACTATGATCGTGAACTACCAAGTCTTAGTGCATACTCCAAACTCTGTACTTTACCAATAGCTATAAGCTGCTCATCTTCCATCTAATCCCTCTTCATTCGTGTCTATGCCAACTCTTCCTATAGTATCTCTATCTCCATTGGGGTCTATGCTAACTGTAGGGAACTCTCAACCTGATGGAGTCTTTTCCTGACACTCTCATACACTACCCATAATCTCACGAAAGGTCTAAGTGTCTCTGGCTCCTCCTCCATGATTGGTGGGGGTGCGTAGTTAGGATCCATCTCCTCCTCCTCAATGGATGTAGACATTATCTTTGTAGCAGCCTAACGATAGAACTCTCACCAGCCTCTCATCACTCCTACAAGATAGGAAATGTACATAATCAGTAACACATCATCATGATATATATATACAAATAAAGCATAAAACACTAAAAGACATGCACAAAATTAAATATCATCACCTCTGTCTCTAGATGCATGAGGAATGTCAACCTCCTCATCTGTGGGGGGCATGGAGGATGTGCTAGCCTCTCTCTGACTATGAGTGCTAATTTCTAATACCTCATCACCCTCACTCAGAGGTTGCTCCTCCTTGTAATAATAATCCTCCTCATAATCCTCATCCTCCTCCTCATCCTCCTCTCCTCCATCCTAGTCCTCATAATTAGGATCAGCCTTGGATTGGTACTCCTCATCGATAACATCTATAAATATCTATTGGCCTATACCATATCTCCTCTACTCTCTCCTCTATCTCATCGCCCTCATCTACCGCTAGCTCTGCATCACCTAGAGGAAAATATATGGGGAAAATAGGAGTTGATCATTCATATGACCACCACTCCTTGTGCTCGTTTGTGCTATCGACATCACTAGCATCAGATATTGGTGGCTGGTCATGATTTGAATCATCAAAATCACTCTCTCGCACATGATCTATTGTCAGCTGAATAGTGTCACCTAGCCTCTAGGAACTCTGCACTGATCATCTAATGAAGGGGCATGCCCTCAGTGGTGTTTTCACCTATCCAAACTATCACATGAATCTTCCATAATAGAATGGTCGTATGACATAGTCATGCCTCCCTGCTAGATACCTATCCATCTGCATCCTCTATAACTATCTGGTTTAGTTTGGACACTATTGAGTGAGTAGATAAGGCCTCCATAGGATCTCATCCTCCTCAAGCTAGTCGAATCTCACCCTCCAAAAGTGTAAATCACCATGCTGCCATAACCATCGCAAAGGATATGTTAGAACTGTAAAAAATGGATATTTTCACATGTTCATTTTGCTTGTAATCTTCCAAATGAGTCCTACCTTTGTGCATTTCCCTCTCTTCATGCATATTTTCATCTATATTTTGCCATGTTGTCCCATTGAATCTGTTGGGTTATGCATATTATTCATTCTGGTTCATGTCGGCATAGGTACCCAAATGTCTCCCCGACCTGTGTATGTTTCACTATTTCTTGTTGTAGGTTGTCGGCAAGACACTTCTCTTGTTATTCCAACAATAGATATCTCTATCAACATATGTCTTGAATTGCGACAGGAGGTCTTGGCGATGGGGTCAGGTTTTGCCGACATGGTTTAATGTGTCTTTCAGTAGGAGACTTCTCTTCTCTTCGCAACATAATATGCTCGAGGCTTTTGGTATAGCTATTCACTCTGCATAGCGTCTCATCAAGAATTTTAAGTTATAGCGATAGGTGGACTCTGTCGGCATGAGGACCAATTTGTCTTGGCGAACACATTTGTTCTTAGGTTGACTTTGAGGCATTCGGTGTAACATTATATTGTCTACATAGGGTTTCCCTGATAGTCATAGGTTATAGCAAAAAGAATGAAAATGGGTGGCCTTTGTCGGTATAGGAACATTTGAGTCCTGGCGAAGATGCATGAGGGCTGGCTGTCGGTGAAAGAATTTTTATGTTGCACCGACATGTGGTTATATGGGTGGCTTTCGGTGTAACTCAGTGATACCTCTATAACGTCTTACCGAGGGATGGTAGCTATAGTGACACACATGATGGGCATTTTGTCGGTAAGAGAAATGATGGGTCCCGACGACTTGCGAGGAAACAATGGGTAACTTTTGGCATAACATGGAACTCTCTACATGACATCTTGCCGAGGGGTAAAGGCTATAGCGATACAAATGATAGGTTCTCTTCGGCAAGAGATGTAAAAGGATACAGTGACATAACACAAAGGTAAAAGGTATGCTTTCGGTATGACAAATGAATTTTGACGTAGTGTCTCAGCGATTGTGGTTGGCTATACCGAAATGTAAGAAGGGAATGAGGCTACTCCTAGGCTTTGATATAAAAATTGGAGTATCACAGCGATATATGAAGAGAAGGAGGAATGCTTGAGGAAAGGACTATGTGGTCAATATGATATCTCACCGACCTGAGTATGTCATAGCAACTGCAATGAATAGGGGCGCATAGGGAAAGTGATTGAATTTCCTGTGGCATGGTGAGGGGAATGTCTCAGCAACTGTTTCGATGATGAATAATGGTGCTCGATTGTTGTGGCTAACATGTGGACTCAATTAAATAGCAGATTACGATTCCTATGGCCGACATGATGAATTATTTGATGATTGTTGCTGGCCGACATATTCTGAGCCCGAATCTTGTGGAGGGCTAACATGACATTTCAAATATTTTATTTTCTTAATGCTAGGTATAAATATGCACCTAGATTGTAATTGAACATCATCAGATTTTAGATTAGAAACAAAAGGTAGTTAGATGGCTACAATACGATAATTTTCTCTTTCCAGAGACTATGTGCATGATTTCAAATGGTGGTTTCAAATAAAATCAGCTGGTGTGGCAGGTTGTTTATGGTATCAATTGTATGTTGAATTTATTGAAAAGCATTGCTAAAGCTATCTCCAAGTTGATTCTTTCTGGTTGTTTAAATTGAAATAACAAGTTTATTCTCAGTTTATCAGTGCACATTTGTTGTATCTGTGTGATTAATTGACTGGTTCTCTCAAGTAGGGATTAAATCCTTTCTGTTGATAACAGTAATCAGGGGGAATTCATCTGGATTCTTAAAGTAGAGCTTAGTAATCATAATCTTGCATTGTTCATACAAGTTATGAATAGATCATATGCCTGCAATTTGATTTTCTGTCAGAATAAGTTGCCCATTTTTGTTTCATTTGACTCTGCATACCCAACAAGGCACTGGTCTCTTCCATTCCATTATTTGAATTCACTCAATCTCTTTACATCTGCTTATTAATCATTTTAGGAGTTAGATTAGAAAACTGCTTTTACTATTGCTATCAAGTTTTCTTTCATTTTGTTCACTGCTATCTGCCATTGTAGACAAAGTAATTCAGAGGGATAATCATAAGATAAGCCTCCTCAATTCAAAAGGTACACCCGTCTGGGTCTAGCAGCACCTAAAGAGTAGAAGGTTGATTTCTCTTGACCTTGTTCTGTTACCCTGAAACGTATCAAGAGATTGGCAGCCTCTTGAGGCATTCAACCTGCATTTTTGAGAGCTAACAAATTAGCAACTCTATTGGGGAATAATTTGAGAAAATATGGTGGCAGACAGCCTTTCCTTATAGAGTCATACAAATTTTTAAATCAGGTCTTCAAATAGAGATTCATAATTGTGTAGTTTGTAGCTCCCCATCCGAGTCACACAACA
Source organism: Sequoia sempervirens (assembly GCA_007258455.2). Lineage (NCBI taxonomy): Eukaryota > Viridiplantae > Streptophyta > Pinopsida > Cupressales > Cupressaceae > Sequoia > Sequoia sempervirens. Next base: position 21,823 of record VDFB02345258.1, read on the forward strand.
AACAAATTGGCGACTCTGTTGGGGAATACATCAGAGGATTCAGTTGAAGACCATCATATAGAGTCATTAAAGAAGAAGTTGTAATTTGAAAAGTTTCAGAAAAGGTGATTCCGCTGGGGGAAGATCAGGAAGAATTATTTTCCTACTTTTGGAAAAGTAGGCGGTGACTCTGAAAAATCTAAAGAATGGAATGTGTGTATGGAATGAATGAATACACAAATGTAGGAAAGTACTAGGCCCCTCATATGCCTAGTAGTACAGTTGGAAATTTTTACAGTGGTGGATGTGCATATAATGCATAGCAGAGAGCTTATTCATCACAACCATCAAAGCAGGAAAATGCTTATCTAGTCCCTCCTGGACAAAGATTAGAGAGTTATCAAGAATGTTAGTGTGATCAGTTTCAAGTACAATGTCAGTGTGATCAGTGTCAAATGCAATTGGCAAGTTATCGAGAATGTCAATGTGATCAATGTCAAGGGCAACACAATTCTGATTCACTTGAAGATATCAGCCAAAATCTGCAACATGGTATGTATCAAAACCAACAATCTGATGAATATTTCAAAAATATTTTGGATGACTTTCTTAGTATAAGGAGATATAGAGGAAAATCTGGGCGCTCTTTTCTCCATAGAATGATAGATATTTGTAGGAAAATACCTATTAGATTCCCACCTAGTAGGTCTAACATCATTCTGCAGTTCATGAAGGTGTATGAGCCAAACCCAGTATATTGGCCTGAGTCATACATACTAATTTTTGTAGATCAACTAGTTGAATAGGCTGATATTGTAGAAATGAAAAGATATGAAGATAATTGTGACATCATTGATGAAGATAGAGATACTAATTAGAACATGCAGCAAAATTTGTGCTATAATCAACAATTTGAAGCAAGAGAAGATGAGTATGCTTGAAGCTAGGACTCAATCACAGAATCAGAGTGCAGATTTTTCCCCTTGGAATCATTTTCCGACATAAGACTATATGAGGGGGAAGATTTGGGTTCTCTGTACAATAGAATGATAGATATTTGTTTTCATATACCTTCTCATTATAGGCCAACAAGGGCCATGTTTGTTGAGAAATTTGTAAGAGCATGGGAGCCTGAATCAGCCTATTGGCCTGAATCATTAAGACATCATGCCTTTGATGTAGTGAATAAATTCATTGATGCCATGGAGAAGAAAAAGTATGAGAACACTATCAATATGGATTCCAATGATTATATTTCTAATAAATATAGAGAAATTGATCAATCAATGCATCCAATAGAAGATGGGATATGTGCAAGTCAGTATGATTCTTGTGATAGCTTGCATAATGAAGATGAAGGTATAAGATATCTCTCTTGCATAACAGATTGTGATAGGGAGAGCAGTGTGTGTTATGAGGGATCCAATGAACATTCAGATTTTGAAGATGTACCTATGGATTTTGTTATGTAGCAAGAGGATTCTTCTACCTCTTATGAAGATCAGGATGAAGAGGCAATGGGAAATATTGATATTGAATATACAATGCCTCCAACTGCAGTTGAAAGCTACAAAGATACATTCAATGAAGAAGAGGTTTGTAAATTTGAGAATGGTTTCCAAAAATTTTCAGGCCTATTGTATGATGAAGTTTTAAAAGATGATTAGATGATATTTTGCCAAGGTATGCCTAGGAATGAATTTCAAGTATTTTCAGATCCACTTGATGTTGAGCAAGAAGTATTTTTAGATGATAAAAGGGATGTGTTAAGCTTTGGAACAAATGACTGTGCTAGTAATTTTTTATTCTCTGATGATCCTAGGCCTCTTTTTGATGATGAAAAAAGTGATGAATATGACTGTAATAATGAAAGTGTGGAAACTTGTTTGCTTAGCAGTGAGCAAATCTCAGATTTTTTGACTCTTGAATATTAGAGATATACACATGAAGGTGATCCTGAAGTCCTTTGTCCAGCTTGCATTTGTTTTGACAGTGAAAATTTTTTGTGCAATAATTCATATTTCTCTCAGTGCATTTCTCAAGTTGATGGTGAAGCCTTTGAAGTTGGCCAAATGCATGTGTTTGTTCAAGAAGGAAGAGGTATGTGATTTTGAATTTTCTAATTCATATGAAGAAGACATTTGTTTTCATACCAAGGATGATAGTGTTCCAGATCTGATTGCTTCACATATGCATAACATTGAGGATGTGAGTCATGATCTAGTGTTGTATCCAAATGCTAGTGTCAAAAAGGTGCAACAAGTTTCAGATATGTTTGTTTTAGATAGCATTGATATAACACAATTTTTTGATTCTCAAAAGAAATACTTTGATGGTGAATTTTCAATACAGTTGGGAGAATGTTTCAAAATTCATAACGAATTTACATTACAGGATGGTGTAGGTATTTTGGGCCAAACTAGGCATGATGATACTCTAAGAACTTGCAATAATAGTGACAAGAAAGATTGCATGAGTATCTTCAAGAAGAATTTGATGAACTCAACACAAAACTAGGTGTTTGACAGGGGAAATCTTGGTTTGAGTTTCAAATTGTAACAGCTCAAAATAGGTCAAGTTGAAACATAGAGGATTGAGGGTTGCCAGTGCATGGACAACTCTTGCTTATATCCTCTTTAAAATTATTTTCCATGCATAGTAGTTTAGGTTTTCATCTGGCTCCATTTTGCATTCATTTTGCTTTCATTCCTTCATGCTCCATTTCCATTTCCATTCTGCTCATTGGCTCATTTTGTGTTTGGTCTGGTCTGCTCACCCCATGATTCTGGATCCTTGTAATGATCTGACTATCATTCATCCCCAGCCGGAGCCACTATTAGAACTGTAAAAAATGCATATAATCTTCCAAATGAGTCCTACCTTTGTGCATTTCCCTCTCTTCATGCATATTTTCATCTATATTTTGCCATATTGTCCCATTGAATCTGTTGGGTTATGCATATTATTCATTCTGGTTCATGTCGGCATAGGTACCCAAATGTCTCCCTGACCTATATATGTTTCACTATTTCTTGTTGCAGGTTGTCACAAGACACTTCTCTTGTTATGGCGACAATGGATATCTCTATCAGCATATGACTTGAATTGTGGCAGGAGGTCTTGGCGATGGGGTCAAGTTTTTCCGACATGGTTTAAAGTGGCTTTCGGCAAGAGAATTTTCTTCTCTCAGTGACATAATATGCTTGGGGCTTTTGGTATAGCTATTCAGTCTACATAGCATCTCACCGAGGATTTCAAGTTATAGTGATAGGTGGACTCTGTCGGCATGAAGACCAATTTGTCTTGGCGAACACATTTGTTCTTAGGTTGACTTTGAGGCCTCTGATGTAACATTATATTGTCTACATAGGGTTTCTCCGACAGTCACAGGTTATAGCGAAAAGTATGAAAATGGGCGGCCTTTGTCGGTATAGGAACATTTGAGTCCTGGTGAAGATGCATGAGGGCCGGCTGTCGGCGAAAGAATTTTTATGTTGCACCAACATGTGGTTATATGGGTGGCTTTCGGTGTAACCCAGTGATACCTCTATAATGTCTTGCCAAGGGATGGTAGCTATAGCGACACACATGATGGGCATTTTGTCGGTAAGAGAAATGATGGGTCCCGGCGACTTGCGAGGAAATAATGGGTAACTTTCGACATAACATGGAACTCTCTACATGAAATCTTGCCAAGGGGTAAATGCTATAGCGATACACATGATAGGTGCTCTTCGGCAAGAGATGCAAAAGGATACAGCGACATAACAAAAAGGTAAAAGGTATGCTTTCGGTGTCACTCGACCATATTTCTGGATTGAGAACTAGTGCCATTGTGTGCATAATAATCCATCTAATGATAGGAGCTCATGAATACAGTAGCATAGGAAGTTTGATCCATTCTCTAACCCTCTCATCATGTATAGGTCGATCTAAACAATACTGCATATCTCTCTTCTTCTCTCAGAATGACCGATCCCCCCAGAAATAGACTCGTGCTCCCTGAATGGGAATTTAGAGAATATGATGTACATCCTCGAGAGTGATAGTCATTTCCCTAGTGGGAAGATGAAGGAATAGGTATCCACATCCCAATGCTCACACAGAGCTATTAGCATGGTATCAGATATTCCCAATAGATACCCACTAACTGTAAATGCTATACCTTTTTCATTGATAGCGTTGGTGTGTGATCTCTCAAAAATTTCAACTGTCTTCCCCCTAGCCATTGTCATGACCGGGCGGGAACCTATCAAAATCATCACAAAATGCTCTAAATTTCATCTAATATCTTCATCATGCAAGTGTGCTAAAGTCGATCTTGTGTGCTTCTCTAATGGCCCAAGCCACTTTAGAACCCTTTTAGGACATTTCACAAAGAAACATGGACACTTCACAAAGGAACAAGACTCTTTGCAAAGAAACGGGGCACTTTGTGAACAAAAGGGACACTCTACAAAGAAATGGGACACTTTAAGAAAAAAAGGGACACTTTGCAAAAAAATTCCCAAGAACCCTACATTAACATATCCATGCATAAAAACTTTAAATCATCATAAAATCATATGGTGAAAGTTGCAGAATCAACTCACATCATGCCACCTGCTCACGAAGATCATCTAGTCGTGAAGGTGTGTAATCCCGTTTGCTCTACATGTTCTTCTCTCACTCATCACTCTCAAGCTACATAAAGGTAAAATAAATAGTAAGTGAAAAATTACTTTCTCCTCCTTTAATCACTTTTCACCTCTTTTTTACTTTTATGCATTACCATAAGGTTATTGTCTCTTAAAAGCATTCATAAAGTATATCTCCTTAAAATCCTCATAACAAGTGCTAGGGTAATCCGTTTTTGACACCATTTGAAGCATTGGAATCATGATTCGAAACCCAACATCATCATTTTTCTATTGTTATGTGGCATGGTACTTGTAAATTCCCTACGATATGATGTTTCTTGTTTGATACGGCTAGATTGCTACCTTGATTCCACCTTTGTAAAGCAAGAGGAATCAAGGGCATGCATATATCTACCCTCAAATTTGATTCCTAAGAGTTAGATAAAGGGATTTTGGAAATTAAGGAATGTGTGTTGTAGGATGCAGTTCCTAATGTTGTGTTTGTGTAGATAACTACACCAGGAGCTTCATTCTCTCATCCTTTTTGAATATGTATCCTTTTATGTTGTAAGGTGTATTGTTTAGAGTCCTTTAGCTTATATATGCACATAGAGTCATATGGGCAGTAAAGTGGGGCCTAAATGTGTTGTAGAAAATTGGACCCTTTTGAGAAAAGAGACAATTTCATGCAAAATTAGACCCACCTCTGAGTCACTTCACATCGTTTCCCTTCAAAATAGAATTTATAGGCCCCTTAGACCCATTAATTTTGATCTAGATGCTTGTTTCACCTAAGAAATAACATAAAACCCAACAAACAACATTTAATTACATCATACCTCAACAACCCACCTTCAAATACTAGTAGGACCCATTCACCACCTTAGGTGAATGAGTTCCCTTTGAGGGAAATTTCAAAATTAAGTAGGAATTTAATCAATTTAACTTTTATTTCTAATAAATGTCAGCCTCTTAGGTCTAATTAATTGGAAAATAAGGTGTTCTTGCTTATAAATACTCATTTTAAGTCATTTCACACAAATTTAATCATCTTTTTATCATCTCTTAAGAGCAATTTTTAGAGTTAAGTCCTCCACAACAAGTTTCATTAGCAAAAGTTGAAGTTTTAGGGTAGCAAACTAGGGTTTTTGTAGGTATTGAAGCTCACTTCTATTGTCAAGATTCAACATTGCAAAGGGTTGATGATGGATTATTATGGTGAATCATGAAGAAATCCAGGGTGAAGAGGTGCAACTAGCCACCAAATCATGCCTAAGGACTTGATTTCCTATTGATTTCATCCTCCATTTTCACTCTATCTTCAGATTAAGGTTTACATCTTGTTTTTTTATCATTTTCATGTCATTTCATCTCTATTTTGCATTTGTTCTAAGTTTTCTAGGGTTGAGATCTTACATCATATGGATCATTCTTGTATGTCTTATTCTAGAGCAATAGAATAGGATCATTATTATATTTCTGCTCTTCCTAAACTTTAACACATCTAAGGCTAGGGTTTACTTAGATTTTTCTCTATTCAAGGTTTAATTACACAACTAGGGATTTGACCAAGGAAAACCCCTCATTAGACAAAATTTTTAAGCTATTTTGTAGGAATTTTTTGACATCCGAGATCCAAGATCAGGTATCCATTAGAAATTATTGTACAGGTGTCAAGGTGTAGAACAAAATTTGGAAGTTGCAGAAATTTCAAGCTGGAATGATTCACCATGCTTGGCTAATGATTCCCTCCTGAGGTGCAAAATTGAGTCAGATTCATATCCAAGTTACTAACTATCAGTAAATAAATTTTGTGTAGAAAATTCCTAATCTAGGACTGATTCTCCCAAGGTGAAGAATGAGTCCCAATCAACCTAAATTCAAGTTTCATTAGTTTTCTAGATTATTTTCTAGTCATCTATAGTTGTCTACGTACACACATTCTGAGAATCAACTTTATGTTTAGGTTAATTTACAACTTTTTCCATCCTTTCATGTTTTTTGCATATCACAACGTGTTTTCAAACATAGTGTAAATCTTAGTTTTACATTCATTTTCATTCATTTAGATCATTCAATTGCATTTAGTTAACTTCATTTAGGTTAGAAAACATCACACATTGCATAATTTGAATGAACCATTAGCATTTTCTCTCCTATCTCTCTCCTTTTAGGTGAAAAACCCTAGAAGAGCAAGAGTTGCCCTTAGGAGCCAAAAATCAATGGTTTAGGTTATACTTTGATGAATATATACTAGATCCCATCCTTTTTCAACGATGTCAAATGGGGAGAGATAGAGAGATAGAGAGGTAGAGGTTAACAAAGGAACAAAAAAATTGTGAAGAAAAGTTTTGATAAGTGGAGTATTCAAAATATTTAGTTGTAGTATATTGGAAAATGTTTTTTTCATGCATGTTGCCGTCAGTGCCAAAGGGGAAGATTGTTGGGGTTATGGAAGCCTTGCAATATGAGCATGAAGTTTGGATGGTTTGTGTTGGTTGTTCCTATGTTTTCATTGATGTGAGTTCATGGTAATAACTATATGGGAAGCCTACTTGGTTTACTGGAAGTTGTTCTCTATCGATAATACTCTTTTGTGATGGATCAGTCTGTTGGTATTTGAGTCCAAAATTCACCACAAGACCTGATACGACTCTAATCTCTTAACCATGTTATCATGACTCATTAAGACAACTATATCCTAGATCTTGTGATGCTTTTGGTTGTGAGCACAAATTTATCTCTGACAGAGTTCAACTTTGTATTCTACTATTGTTCCTTGCTTGGCATACTATGTGGGAGACTCCACATTTTATTAAGGTGAACATTATTATGCATTGTTGTTTTTCTGGTAATCTCTATGTTGGTGGTATGATGGGAAATTAATGTGTTCTTAGATCTGGAAGGTGTTTTCTTTGAGGATTATTTGTTGGTTTGGAGAACTATTTTCTAGTCTTAGCTAACTTAGCATATGCAATACATTATGGAGACTAGTTATGTTTTATGGATGTTAGCTAACTTGGTACAATGCACAACATGGATAAAATGTTTAATATGGTTCTGAAAAAGAGTGTTTTCATTATTTTGTTTCCATATAATTAGGACAACCTAATTGATGAATAAGATATACTTTTATACATATAACATGCTTTGTGAGAGAGTAGGAGAGGAAAAGAAGAGGAGAGGAGAAGAGAAGTGGTGAAGTGAGTAAAAGTGTGTGTGGAAGAAAGGTTTGAGCCTAAATTATTTATCAATTTTGGATCAGTGTAGATTTGTTGAGCGACTGTTGTGTGAGGCAATAATTTATATTCTGAGCTTCATTGAAACTAAACCTTGCACATTGAAGGTGTATTCTATCAGTTCAATCTTTTGGTCACTAACTCATTTGACTACAAAATCCAACGAAAATGTCCGATGAAATATGTATAATTTGATGTATTGTCGGGTGCTTGTAAAATTTGATGTGTAATTTTCAATTTTTTGAAAGTTTATCCCCAATGTTCTTTGAAATTTCGACGAACCTGGGTTTCGTCGAAATGTCGATTATCAGTTTTGTCAACATTTCAACAAACATGAAAAATAGAAAAAAAAATTGTGGCTAACATAAAGAAAAGTGAGTTCATGCCTGATTTATTGCAACAATGTTTTTCTCTACTTGAGACAGTTTGTGGAGAACTAAGGATGATTTTCTTGGGAAAAATTAGAAAAAATTTAAGAAGATATCGCCAGTTTGAGGGTAGTCATTGTCTTTTTGCAGAATTTAGTTGTGAAGTTAGATTTGTAGTTCTAGGTTTGAAAATCATATTTTAAAGCAACATCTCATTAGATTTCATTTTTAGAGGTTTAGGGTTTTAAGAATTTCATGTCCAAATTTTGTTGTGTGGAATCACCATAAGATCACAACCAAGGAACAAATTCTTGTGACTATAATGACTAGTGATCAATAAATGTTCAATTAGGGTTAATACTTAATTAAGGTTAGTTTTAAAGTTCAATTATGGTTTGGGTTAGGGTTGGGATTATGAATCAAGTAGGTTTGGGTTAGGGTTTGATTAGAGTTAGGTTTAGGGTTTAGTTAGAATTAGGGTTAAGGTTAGGGGTAGAATTCAATTATGCTTAGTGGTCAATTACAAATAGATTTAGTGTTCAATTAGGGTAAGGGTTAGAGTCCAAATAGGGTTAGGGTTTAGCTAGGGTTAGGATTAGAATAGAATAAATTTTTGTGTTTAATTATGATATCTATAATTTAGTATAATTTTAGAAAATGAAATTATTTGGACACAAAGAAAAAAAATAGAAAAATTGATTTTATATAGATCTTATTTCTTAATTTATTCTAAAATTCTAATTTGTAATTGTTTAATTAATATAAAATGAATATTTAATTTAATTGTATTGTATTGTATTAGATAATTAGTAAAACTAAATAGATAATAAACATTTTATGGATTTTAAAAATTAGAATTTAGTTAATTTTATTTGTAATGTCAAATATTAAAATTTTAGATTGAAATACTTAATTTATTTTAAAATATTTATAATTAATGTTCAATTTATAAACAAATATTAAGACATTAATAAATATAACCAATGGCATAATGTATTAAAGACACATCAAAGTATTTATCATTCCTTCAGCTTCATCGGATTAGACACATGGCACTGACCCGTGATATTGCGAACTTGCAATTTTTGATTGCGAGATGGCGGGGAACGAGTAAGATGCGGCTAGACTCAACTTCTAATCTCCTATCGTAGATCTTCTTTGACTTGACTAGTTGCCCTAATTTCTCCGCTTTTGCTCATTTTTAATGAATTTTCCCCTGGCCTTGTCAAATATTTCATTTTAAATGTTTTGCTTTGGAAGCAATGAAACATTTAAAATATATTACACAAAAATTTCTTCAGGCCCCACCTTGTACAGTCCACGTGGCACTCGCCCGTGATTTTGCAATCAACCAAAGCACTATCGTAGGATGGTGACAAATGACTCAGATCAAAGGATAGTTGATGAACGGTCACACAAATTTGATCCCCCAAATGGGACACATGTCGCCCACCCGCGATATCGCCATCCTATAATTCCCGATCATGGGATGGAGGACAATCATTGATCTTGAAGGAATTTTGATCAACGGTAGCATGAATTTCATCCTTCTAAAAAATAAAACATTCATTAAAGGGAAAGGGGACATTACTAGGTAGATGGAAAACAACGACATAAGTTTTTTTTAAATCGTTCAGCACAGGGCTAACCAGGACCTAGAAAAATAAAACCCATGGAGGAAATAAAATATTAAGACCAAAGGGACTAGGCCTAGAGGAAATGATGGGGCATAAGATGTTTTTGAAACCCTTCAAAAAAGGTAATACTGAAATAGATCCTGACCAAGGAATTAGGTAAACACAAGGGTTTAAGATGAAGAAAAAGCTAAAACCCCAGCCCTAAGAAATTTTCCAATACCATGAAAGACTAGTGACATAAGGCAGGGCATGAGTGAAACATTAGGAACAAAATTTGAAGTTCCATCAGTACATGAGAACCTCTAAATGCTATATGAAAAAAACATAAATACATTCATTAAGAAGTGAAATAAGTAGTATTTTTTTTGTTTCAAATAAAATATCACAACTCTCCACTATAAGTATATCATTTAAAAAATAAAATGCTCATTTAATAAAATAAGACACTCATTTAAACAAGTATTACTATCATAGTGAAAAAATATTGTTCTTATGTGTACAAAAATTGGGGTAGCAATGTACATGTTGGTATTTTTTTTTACTACTAAAAAATGTAACCAGGTTTGTCTTCTAATCTACCAATGAAATTGCTAATTCCAATTAAGGGCAGCTCGAAGGACTTGGACCAACTGACGAGGACTTGAACAAAGCCTCCTACACTTTGGGCTCTACAAGACTTGGGAGGGGGATCCCTTAATGTGTTTACAACCTCTACACCATTATCATAAACAACATTAACACTAATAGATAATCTCACTTAATAGCTCAACATGATAGGATAATATTGAATCAAATTGGTTGTTCATCAGTAATATCAACTATCTAGAGCATGAGATAATTATAACACAATCCATAATATAAGATAGTCATTGATTTTCAATTTGTAGCAAGCTCTAGGCAAAGACAAACAAATACTAAATCATACGGGTAATTACAACTTAGATCAATGCCATATATCCATTAGAGAAGTCAAATTCATAAGTATCTACAGATATATGACAGATTTAAAGCATAACATATGAAATCCTCAACAAGATTGCATTACAATCTCATCAATATGTATTCTAACTCAATACTACTTATCAAATCCTTATACAAAAAATATTTGCCTATAATCCCATTCAAGCATTTTAATTAATTCCTTGAATTAAAGCTAAAAGAGAATCATACACACCACAACAGTGAGATGAATGAAACAACCCTTATTTATTCAAAGTTTAGATATGCATGTACAGCGGAGAGACATGAGTTTGAATTTATCACTGCAACTCAAATGCTAGTACTATTATATAACATTAAATCCCCATGAACTCAAAACTTGTTACAAAATGACTCAAAACCTAAATTACATTTTTCTCTAAAACCATTGATCTTTACAATTCTCTCTACAACTTCACCTAGACTCGACCAAAATTATCTAACTTGCTAACCCGTACTTCTGGCCTTGAAATCCTTCTTATAGAAAATGAAGGAGAAAACAAGCATCGGGACAAAAAGTACACATGTCACCAGCCAATTGGAGTACCTAGTGATATTCCAAAAATTGTTACAACAAAAATCACCTTGGAGAATATTCTTGTTCATCATGTCAATTGAGAAAAGTTGATGCAATAACAAAAAACCACAAGAAACCCATGCTGAGAATGTCATCAATGCAAAACTAGAACCGTTCTAACTGCAGCAACTAATTTACCCCCTGTTAGTAGCTCATTCCTTTTACTCTTCCTCAGTCAAATACTTAGCTACCCATTTCTAGTATTCTTCATTAGTCAGCTAATCAAAATTAATCACCTCATTTACCTTTGTACTATAAGGCATGTATTTTACCGCTACCTAATTTGCATCATTTTCAAAAGATTCTAAAAATGAGCTGTAATAATAATATTATCCATACAACTCACCAAAAAATCATAATCTGAGTCATCATAGATTAATTTAATTTGATCACTGATGACATTATTTGCTTGATCCTTCCATTGTTGGAGTGTTCTGATTTTCCCCTGCTCGTCAATTATATCAGGTAACGATGTGTTACCCCAATCATTGAAATTCTTCACCAACTCCCTAATCTTCCTACTCAAGTCATCTGGTAAGGTCTGAAAACCTTGCAATGATTTTGCTAACACATGAGTAGGCTTTAATGTTTGGGGCCTATTATTTATATCAAACCTTGAGGCTTTATACATGATATCCAGATCACTAGCCCTAGAGATCCAATTTTCAATTATTGGTATCACTACCTCCTGATCCCTATCAATATTCTTTATTGCCTCCAACAAAAAAGAATATAAAGAATGTATAGATAGCAATTTACTATCTACCTTTTCATTTAAATGCCTCAAGATAGTAGTAACAATCTCCTTTTCCTTTGAAATAAATCCCTCCTCTCTTACTTTTACTGATGTTTGTAATTCATCAATTTTTTGCATGAGCTGCTTCTTTGTAGGATCAACAAAGCACTCTATTTCTTCATCAATTTGTTCTAAAGGAGGGGTGAGGGTAGGATTCTGACTAGGAGACCCTAGTGTGGAAAAAATTGGAGAAGCAGGAGGCACTGACCATGCTGTGGAAGGTAATGTACTGGTCCCTGGAGCACTTGATGTCTCCCCAATCTGTCTATACCTAAACCTTTCCACCTTAGTTTGAAACTCAACATTCCTTTGTTGCATCTTGTTGTATTCTTCAATCAAAATGTTATACTTCCCCATTAGGCTTTTCTTTGTAGCCTCCTCCCTTTCAACAGTCTTTTGGGCCAATTTGGCCACATTCACAGTCAAATTAGTGGCCTCAGTGGTTGAGGTCTCTAAAGCTCTCTTTATTATTAATCCTCCTCTGAATTTTGGATTAATATCAGAAACATCTGGTTTTCTCCCTTGTGGGACCAATACCCAAATTGCCAAAGTTTCATATTCCTCACTGAAGGCAGAGTTTTGCAATGTTGCCTTGACTTCTTCTTTAGAGTCTTGAAAGGGATTCTTGGAATTCATAATAGCATTAAAGGCTACTACATCTACAATGTCCCATTTAGGCAGAATCAATATACCAGCTTGACTCACTAGTTTTCTTCCTTCTTCAAGAGTGATGTTCTTGAATTATTCCATTAATTCAACTTTTACCTCCCCCATCATTCTCTTGGTCTGACTTGTCAGGCCTTATTTCTCATCTCTGCCTACATTTATCTTGATATTCTTTAAATTTCATCCTGCATACCAATTGCAAGAATACAAGAGTTTTTACAAATGTATTGTCATCTAGAAACTCCTTGCATACTTTCATTCTTGCATCTTGTAGACTTTTTCCTTTCATATCTAAATCAGATAAAACCAATTCAGTTGGCTTAAGAGGGGAAGGCATACCAACTTGCATGTCCTTATCAATAACAATAATCTCATCCATCAAATCCTCTTGTGGTTGATCAATACTTTGCCTCTTAGGGCTTGGCTCAGATGGTGGTGATGAGGGATTATTTTTTGGTGATGATTCTAAATCAATGATTTTGATAGCCCTAGGCACTTTGAATTTTGGACTTGGTTGTTGAGACACCATTATTTTATTTCCTTTTCTCTCCACTTCTTCCTCATCACTGCTACTATCATTTTTCCTTCTGTAAATGGGCCACATTTCTATAGGCTGGTATACTGGCCTTGTTTCAATTGGCTTGGAACCTTGTTCTTGTACACCCAGACTCAATTCTAAGTTTATCTTCTTGGTTCTCAAGGTGCCCATAATCTCTTTGAAGTTCTCCATCAAAAAATCAATTTTCTTATGGTGGGGACTGAACTCCAATAGTGGATCATACTTGGGATCCATTTTATGCACGACATCTAGTAGCTTACTATAAGCTATCCATTTCTCCTTGTTCAACTCCTATCTATTTAGGTCGAACTCATTTTTAATTAGGTCCTCAGGGAAGTTGAACTCATGCACAAATTTTCTAGCTTTTATTCTTTGTCTAAAAAGAGCAAAGAAACCCTCGGGATCATGTTGTCACTTTGGACTACATCTCAAATGGTAATTAACAAAGAATTTATCAAAATGCATCTAGCCTCCCTTTGAAAATGCAAAATCAAACACCATTGTATAATCTGGGGAAAATGTTCCCTTACCCCTTCTAGTGAGGTTGTCCTCATGAATACAACCTATCTACCACATAACTTCTATGAACCCCACTCTTGGTGGTACATTGTATGGCAGTATATGAGGGGCTCCTTGAAAAGCATATACTCTCAAAACAGTGTTGACTGGGTATGGGATAATGTCACCCCAATTATGGAAAACCTTCAATTCTCACTTCCTCCCCTTTGACCTGAGGAAATGATGTAATTCCTTAGGGATCCTAGGTACATTCACCATCAAGCTAGCCCTTAATCTGGAAGCAAAAAAATTATCAAATTGCACATAACTAGTGCTTTCCTTATTACAAGATAAATCTACAACCCATATCTATCTGGCAATCTCCTCCATCAACCGATTGCCTTAATTTCATCTTCTCAGAGAAGAAGTTAGCATTCTTAAACAGAAACATATGCATCAACATAGAATACCAAAATAATTGAGTGTCGATATCATTTTTCTGCAGCTTAGACAGCCTCTCATGCATCCTCTCAGCCAAGAAAGAAGCGAAGTCATAGGTCATAGAGAAGTGAGGGTGTTGTATTTACACCCCCATGAACATATATGCAATGGGAATTATCGCACCAGGATTGAAACCCAAAATCTGACACAATGAATAGAAAGTGGCCAAGAAATGGTTTACAAAACAATTCAATCTAAAAGCTTCCTGGTCACTAGGGCTGATATGAAATCTAGAACCTCCTGCCCTAGCCAGATGAAGTGGAAGAAACTTAGCTCTAAAAAGAGAATTCAACTTTGCATATTCCTGCTTCATTTCCTCAAGATTGATAGGAACCAAGTCTTCACTCAGTTCACTTAAGTCAAAAATCTATTGGATATCATCTATGTTAATGTTTAATAGAACCCTTCCATCATTATCCCTAATTACCCGTGTGACGGGGTCATACCGTGTGGCCATTGCCCTAAGCAGGTCTACATCAGGGAACACATTTGGTACCACAAACTTCCCCATGTCATACATCCATCCATTTGAAAAGGGGTGAGGAAAATTCCTCTGTCCATACCACAATCTGAACATTTCCAAGTCATTGAGGGGAACCCTAGCATCAGCAATGTTGGAGCAATTATACACTAACCCTTCCCCTAGGATTTTCCCTCGCATCAGAACTAATCCTTTCTTTCTATCATTCGTTGACAAGGGAAATTGATCTAGGAAATCATCATACAGGTTTCTTTTTAAATATTCAACTTGGCCAGAATGTTGCTTGGGTGGTGCCATCTCAGACAAACTAGGGCTTTGTTACAATGTTACACTTCAAGTAGCTAGGACTAACCAAAGATAGGAAATTATAGAACAAATTACTGCAATTTCTCACAGTCTATAATTAAACTATATCCCTAACATGTTTATCAACAAACTCATTGACAAACAAAGCCAATCATTTCCCAAATTCAAGTGCAGAATGACTGGGAAGCATAGAAAATAAACTCATGGCTTTGTTCGCAGAAACCACAAATTATGGTTGCAGAAACTCGCAATTCCACCTTTGACTCTGAAACTGCTCCGCAAAATAGTTTAATGCTTTGTGATACAAAAAAATAGGAAAATGGATTTTATGTTGATCAAATCATGCTAGCAAATGTCTCATCTGCCATTAAAGCTCAATTGCGCACTGCACGAACGACTCCAACCATATTTGATGCAGATTTAAATTCAAGTCATCGATCCTTCAGTTTGATCAAATCATCGACGACCACCTTCAAAAAAGGCTGACATAATCACCAACATGGCAATAAGGGGCCCACCATTTCATACGCCATGAAGGAAATCCACATGGTGGTTGCCCGCAATATCGTAATCCTACAAAGAACCATTGCGGGATGGTGGGCAACTATTGATCTTTATCATCGGTGATCTCACTCCTTCAAAATGGTTTCCATCCCTTTTATTAACTAACGAGCAGCTTTTCCCTCAAGATTATAACATCTGCATTGATTTAAAGCACGTGCATCTCACAAGCACTTTAGTAACCTGCCTTTTAATGTATTTAAGGCCAGCTGATGTATTTCATTATTCCTTTAGCTTCATCAGATGAGACACATGGCACCCACTCGTGATATCATGATCTTGCAATTTCTGATTGTAGGATGGTGGGGAATGACTGAGATGTGGTCAGACTCAACTTCTAATCTCCTATCATAGATCTTCTTTGACTTGACTAGTTGCCCTAATTTCTCCGCTTTTGCTCATTTTTAATGAACTTCCCCTGGCCTTGTCAAATATTTCATTTTAAATGTTTTTCTTTGGAAGCAATGAAACATTTAAAATTTATCACACAAAAATTTCCTCAGGCCCCACCTTGTACAGTCCACATGGCACCCGCTCGTGATTTCTCAATCAACCAAAGCACCAACGTGAGATGGTAGGGAATGAATCAGATCAAAGGACAGTTGATGAATGGTCACATAAATTTGATCCCCCAGATGGGACATGTGTTGCCCGCCCATGATATCACCATCCTATAATTCTCGATCACGGGATGGCGGGCAACCGTTGATCTTGAAGGCATTTTGATCGACAATAGCTCGAATTTCATCCTTCTAAAAAAAAAAACATCATTAAAGGGCAAGGAGACATTACTAGGCTGATGGAAAATGACATAATTTTTTTTTAAACCATTCAGCACAGGGCCAACTAGGACTTAGGAAAATAAAACCCACAGAGGAAATAAAATATTAATACCAAAGGGATCAGGCCTAGACGAAATGATGGGGCATAAGATTTTTTTAAAACCTTTCAAAAAAGGTAATAGAAAAATAGATCCCGACCAAGGCATTAGGTAAACACAAGGGTTTAAGATGAAGACAAAGCTAAAACCCCAGCCCTAAGAAATTTTCCAACACCATCAAAGACTAGTGACATAAGGCAGGGCATGAGTGAAACATTAGGAGCAAAATTTGAAGTTCCATCAGTACAAGCATTGGATAATTTTATATTAATAGTTTGTCCTATCACAAATATAAAAGGTGAGCACAATAAATAACATGTATTTTCCCATTAAATGTGAAGGATTTTCAAAAAGTTTTAGTGTTCAACTATTGGTCCATTTTTGTTCAATATAAGTTGTATTTTAAATCATTATGTGTTTTTTTTATAACAACAAATAGATTTTTTGTGTTCAACTATTAGTCCATATGTGTTGAATATAAAAGGTAGAGATATCAAAGATTTATGGTTATCAATAAGTATTTGGTCCACTTAGGTTGTATATTAATTTTAATTTAAATAAAAATATCATATTCTACAAGCAACAAATGATATTTTTTTGGTTAAACTATTGGGGATTCCATGATTAAGTTTTTGTCGAACCTTTAAAAAGTCAAATTATAGACACTTTTCAAAAGATCTGCCGATGTGGCAAGTTGCATGATGAGTCGCGCCTCCAAACCTTAGTTATAGATAAATAAGAGACTAGTCTACATTTCAAAAAAAAAAAAAGGGTTCTACGATATTCGAGTCAATTGCTACATGCTGAGAATGTTATCCTGCATGACTACTAGGACCTCTCCCCTAAAGGAATAAGGGGACATCACTAGGTTGACGAAAAACAATGGCATAAGTTGTTTTAATGAGGGAACACAGGACCAACAAAAAACTTAGGAAAAATAAAGTCAGGCAAAGGAAATAAAATAATAAAACAAAAGGGGGCCCGACCTAGATGTATGAAGCGATGGGGCTTAAGTCATTTTAAAGCCTTCCCAAAAAGTAATGGCCAAATAGATCCCATCCAAGGTGTAAGATGAACACTAGGTTTTTACATGAAGATGAAACCCAATCCTTAAGATTTTCCCAAATACCATAGATGACCAAAGACACAAGGCATGATAAAATAGGACACATAGAACAAAACTTTTAAGTTCCATCACTATCCATAACCTTAAACCCTAAACCATTAACCCTTAACCCTTAAACCCTCTACCCTCTCCTACCCTCTCTCTCTCTCTCTCAAGTCTCTCCTTCCTACTCTCTCTCTCTCTCTCTCTCTCTCTCTCTC